>PISW01003483.1:0-206296 GCA_004023785.1 Mungos mungo | reverse complement strand
TCTCTCTCCCCCTCCCTCTCTCTCTCTCTCTCTCTCTCTCTCTCTCTCTCTCTCTCTCTCTCTCTCTCTCTCTCAAAAATAAATAACACATAAAAATTTAAAGTAGTACATGGGAAAAGTGTGATGTAAACATGGAAGTGCTCTACAAACCATAGTTGGTATGAATTCATTGGACTTAGAGTAGTGATTTTATGGCTTGGGCTCAAAGTTGTCTTTCTGGCCAAAAATCAAAATTAAATTAAAACATAATCTCTGAGAAGTTTCACAAACCTTGTCTCTTGCATTTTTTCAAGATGGTGAGATAAACGGAAGAACTCACTAGTTGTTGGCCAGCGTGTGGGGGGGGGAATATGCGGGTCATGTAGGTCTTTGCCATCTCAACGTGTCTTAGATGGCAGAATATCGAGGGGTAGTAGTTGGTATCGTTTGTCAGTAAGAGATCACGTTGCCTCCTTTTCCCTCAACACCCGCTGGCCAGTAGCTACTGGCAGTAACATAAGCAGAGCAGTGCTTCTCTCGTTCTGCTGCAGAGCTCGCTTCCCGTGTGTGGGGACGAGCAGCAAATTCTTTCGGAGGCTGCTCTCCGATCGAGTCTGAGCTCTTCAGCGACCATCTCCCCACGTAGACCGTGAGCCTCTTGGTTTGAGCAACCCCGCCTTCACGGGAGAGCCGGCCCTGCTGCCTGCGCATCTGCTGCTGTGTGTCCATCGCACCTGTTGTTCTGAGACCTTGTGTGGGTTCTCTCTCCGCCACCACCACCCCCTTCCTCCAAGCAAGCCCTGCTCTCTCCCCGCCCTCCAGCCAGAGATACTACATTTATCTCAATGTCATTTCTTCAAGATGTGAGCTGGAACAAATCTGGAGCAGCTGCTTCGCTTCTAAGTGTCCTTTAGGGACCCCCTCGGCAGACACTTTGCAGAGTATAATGATGACATTCTAACGAGCATTAATGTACATGTTGTCATTTTTCTATATTTACTCTTCCCGCAGGAGACATATAGCTCTGAGAAGGGAACACAAAATGGAGGGAGACAGGGAGAAAGTTCTGTGGGCTAACCTCACTGCCAACCCACCGGCCAAAGCAAGAAAAGCTTGGAGGGCCAGGGTGGGGAGATAGAACACTCTGGAATTCAAGAGAGTAGGATAGGGGAGCAAGGACGGGGGGAGGGGCTGGAAGAAGTAGGAGGCAGGGATGTGAGGGGAGAGAAAGATTCCCAAATTAATTTAGGACTCAAGACTCTATCTTTCCAGGTTAAGATTATTATGTACAATTTCTTCAGCTCATGACCCTGAGCACCATCCATTTCATTCACTCATTCACTCGTCCGTGCGAAGGGAAGGGTTGAATTCTTTCTACATGGCAGATATTATACTAGGCAGCAACGGTACCCAGGTATACAAGGACAGAGACCTCTCTTAAAATTCACTGACGGTGGATAGGTGAGGCCCACAAAGGGTTACGTCACACATACCCTTGACCCCTCACAACTGCCCCATAAGGCAAGTGCTAGTTTCCTCCTTTTATAGATGAGGGGAAAGCTCAGGAACGTTAGGTAAGTTCTCATAGGTGTCAGTGTGGGCACAGCCCACACCAAGGTTTCAGTTCAGTTCTGTCCAGTGTTGAAAGATCTTTCACCTTTGGTGTTTCGCAGAAAACACGAGAGGTGTGGAGTGGAGACTAAATCCTAGTTCTCTGGATCCCGGGAGTTCGGGGGGCTCTGGAGATGTCTCGTAGTGGACTGTCAGCCAAAACGCACTGAGCAGCTAAAAGCAGGGGTCTCCTTTAGCTTGGGGCCAGCCTCGGGTACGTGTCACGGGAGGTTGGAGACAGGTACATGGGAAGCCTCGCTGGATACCCCCAGCCTGACTTCTTCTCCAGTTCTCCCTCTGAGTGGGTTCTGCAAATATCTTGTAATGTGTTTTCACTAATTAATAAATTGATGCATGATTAATTATACATTTATATATGTCTGTGCTGTTTGCAGAGCTTCCATATTCATTATCATCCTAATGACTCTGTAAGGTCAGCAGGGGAAGAGCTATTAACCCCATGGACAGATCAGGAAATAGGAGCTCAGAGATGTCACCTTGCTGAAGATTAGCCAGCCAGGAAGCTGCAAATCCAGAGCCCCTACACCACTTCTCCTGACCCACATACTCTGTTCTCTCCCCGAAGCTTAGCATCCTCCTTGGACCGTGAAATCTGGGCAGGCCTGTGGAGACGCCCCTCCTCATTTTACACATGAAGATGCTAGAGAGGTTTAATTTCTAGCCCAAGGTCACCCGTCGTCCTATACCAATATTCTTTCCCCAACATGAAGCCACCCCAAATTGAGCTTGGCTAGGGCTGGGCTAAATGCCACTCTCATCTCTGTCCCTAAGAAGCGGATCTGGACAAGCACAAGACCCTTGAAAATCATCTCAAAGTCAAACACAAGCAAATATGTGAGCAGGTGAAATAGATCCTAGGGGAAGCAAGCAAAGTCAAAGCCGGATCCCTGTGGGGTGACAGTCCTGGAGCTCCATTGGGAAGCTGAACCTTCCCAAGGGCATGGAGAGAGGGTGGTTCCTCCAGCAAGCAAAGGGAAGGTCCCTTACTTTCCCTTAGATGAAGGAAAAGGTCAAACTTTGTCCTCTCCTGCCCATAGATCTTATCTGGGTGGGATTGTATCAAATAAATAATGTATCAGAAGATCCCTCCCCTGTTACATTAGCCCCATCAGGAGCGAGAGCACAGCCCGGGTGTGTGATAAGTGGTAATAAATGGCAGTGCTTGTCGGTGGAAATTTTTCTGGCAAATTTCCGAACCAGATTAAAAAGTAAATTAGATTTCTTCTGAAGAGTTATTTTCAAGGGTTTTTATCCACTGACGTGTGTATGCAAGACTGCAGCTTTGCCAAGGGGGAGAGAACAAAGCTGGAAAAAAATAATAAAATAAAATAAAAAATCAGCACACAATTATCTGTCTGAACAAGACTATCGTTGGGAAGGCACCTAATCAGAGATGTCTCAAATTTGCTTAAAATACAATGTGCAACATAAAATGTATTTATAATGTGCCTCCTATGCTCCAATAAAATTGTTACCAGGGCCAGGCAATTGTAGGAGACAGAGGTTGTAAAATGGAATGGATGGGATCAAATCAGTTATTAATAATAGCTGAATAAAATATAGCTTTGGGAGAGTGGTGTATTGTTCTTTTTTGCTTGCTTGACCAAGTCTCTTAAGTCCTGTGTGTGTCAAATGCCGGTGACACTTGGCCCCTTCCTCTGCATCCATGCTACCCTCACAAGGCCCCTCTCCTCTCTCTCCTTTCACTATTCCAACTGCCTCTTATGTAGTCTTCCTGCTGTCCCCCTTTTGGTCGCCCCTTCCAGGTCACCTTCCATTCTGAAGTGACTCAGAGTGACTTCCTGGGCAACCCTGGGCCATCCCTCTGCTTCTGAGTCTTCATTGTCTGTAAAATAGTGTAAACTCCATACTGAGCCATGTCTTCCTCATCTGGGTCCAACTGGATGTCCAGCCTCATTTTTGCGTGCCTTGTTTCCCTGAACTCTGTGCTCTCAGCAAGACGGAACACCGCAAATCTTTTCTGGGTCTCTCTTTGCTCCAAAATATTCAGTAAATAATGAGTAAGGGAACAAATGAGGGAGGGCTATAGTCTCTGGGGGACACCTCCATGAAACAGGCAGGAGTAAGGGCAGATTTAAGGAGAATTTTGGCATCTTGACACTAAGGAATTACAATAGACACCCTCCATCCCTGGGTGAGCTCACACTTTTGTTTAAGAAGGTAATCTCTATGACCCAGCAACAGCACTACTAGGAATGTATGCAAAGGATACAGGAGTGCTGATTCATAGGGGCACATGTACCCCAATGTTTATAGCAGTGCTTTCAACAATAGCCAGATTATGGAAAGAGCCCAAATGTCCATCAACTGATAAATGGATAAAGTCTACTTGGCAATGAGAAAGAATGAAATCCTGCCATTTGCAACAATGTGGATGGAACTACGGGGTATTACGCTGAGTGAAATAAGTCAGAGAAGGACAGATATCATATGTTCTCACTCATATGTGGATCTTGAAAAACCTATCAGAAGACCATGGGGGAAGGGAAAGGGAAAAATAGTTTCAGAGAGGGAGGCAAACCATAAGAAACTCTTAAATACAGAGAACAAACTGAGGGTTGATTGGGGGCTGGGGGAGAGGGGAAAGTGGGGGATGGGCATTGAGGAGGGCGCCTGCCGGGATGAGCACTGGGTGTTGTATGTAAGTGAGGAATCATGGGAATCTACCCCCCGAAACCAAGAGCACACGGTATACACTGTATGTTAGGCAACTTGACAATAGATTATATTTTAAAAAATAAAAATAAAAGGGTAATCTCTCTCTTGAAAATTAGTAAAGGGCCAATCAACTAGGCTGACTCTACATACCTACTGGAAAAGGAGCATATTGGTTAATTTCCAGTTTTCATTAGGAGTCCTGATTTTCTGTGGATAAGGGGTATTTCGAGACTGTTTCTTGGTTTTTCTCTTCTTGCTTACACTCCCTCATTAACCATTTTAGAGCTTAGAAGCAGAAACAAGGAAGTCGAAACTCATTATACTTCCAATGAAGGAAAGGTTGGAATAGATAGTGAATGCTTGGCTCCATGCCAAAATGAGCCCTGTGGATTTAAACCCCCTCCCCCTCCCCATCAGATCCCATCAACCCTGCCAGAAAGAGAGTTGCCTCTATTTGTCTTCCAAGAAGATAAGGAACTCTATAGAACTTCTCTAGATTTTCCCTGCACTCTGTTGCACTTCGTCACTCACCTCTCCCTCTTCCTAGAACCTTCCAGCCTGAGTGTGGTTAAGGAGCAACCTTAGGCGCAACACCTCACCCCCTACCCAGATAAGTGTATACTTTTCCTCCATCTCAAAAGATTAGCAAAGAAAGAGGAGCCCCGTGGTCTGGTGCTGTTATGTGCGAAGGTGAAGGCTGGCAGAACCAAGGGCATCAGGGAGAAGATGCAAGGGACTAGGTGTGAATCATGCAAATTAAGTGGCCCTGGAATTAACTGAAGAGCCACTTACTTCAGTCCAGCCCCCACCAGCTTCTCTTGGGAAGCTGAGAGATAAAGGTGCAGAGAGGCCTCCGGGCTCTTCCTTCCCTAATGATATTTACTTTGACCTCAAGTGGTGTAGATCCACATAACACTTGCACTCGGAGAAGCCAGTCTCTGATTGCTCAGCGTGGGGTGAGCACGGAAGACTACACAGCCCTCTTTGGAGATCAGCGAGAGCCACCAGAGCCGGGCCACCCAAGCGTCTGCTGGATAACTGCCATTGCAATGTCCCCGTGACCCTGCCAGAAGCCTGTGAATCTGGACTGCTGGTCAGCACAGCTGCACTGTCTGCTTGAGGTCAGACGAAGTGCTCTGGGCATTGGTGGGGCTCAGCCCAGGGAAGACGGGAAGACCAGCTAGGCCCAGTCACATCCAGCTGGATCGTGAGTCTGCCCCACAGACACCAGCTGATTGTTTTCTGGTGGGGTCGATCCAAACAGATGTAGCTGGGGTTGGTGAGGATGGAGAGGAAGGAGCAGGACCCTCCTTAGTGCTGTGATGACTGTTGACACAAACAGAGCTGCGGCAGGACCTGCTGTGTTGGAGCCGTAGAGAAGCCACGCTTCCTCTGCAAGGAGGCCTTGCCGTCACCTCAATTCACAGATGCTCCAGAGGAGGGTAGGCCCAACCCGGGCGCCTTGTGAGGATGCAGGGATGGGAAGAGACAGGCCCCGGGGCCAGGCACCAGGTGCTGAAAAATTCCCAGACTCTCTGGAACCCACTTCCATTGACCCTGGTGTCTCTTGTATCTTCTCTTCCCTCTTAGTCTCCTCGCTGTACTTTCTACGTCACCTTGGTGGTTTTCTCCTTTCCTTTCTTCCTTATCCTCCCTGATCTGTTCTCCAGTGACATTCTCTTCTGCTTAGCACAGAGATGAGCAAGAGAGAGAGGTCCCCTCTCCAAGGAGCTCCCTAGTGTGGGGAGCAGGGAAGGAAGTAAACAGTCCTGGGACGGCCCTCAAGGGAGGGATGTGCAGGGTCCCAGGATCATCAAATTCGGCCTCAGGGGCTCAGGAAAGGCTTCCCAGAGGAGGTGACATTTGAGGACGCCTGGTAGTTTTCTCAGACAAGGCAGAGCTGAAAGGCCTTCCTCTCAGAAAGAACCCCAAGGGCAAAGACATGATGACACAGCCCTGGTGTCTCACTTGTGGCTGGAGACAGGACCAGAGCTGATCTTACCCGACTGCACAGGGTTCATGGAGCCTGGGTTTCCACACGCAGGCCCTGGGATTCTTGGACGGTTTTCAGAAAGGTAAAGGACAAGATGGACTTTGTTCCTCTTCTCTACTTCAGCATCTCCCATGTCCTCCTTCCTTGTCTTTTTCTCTCTTCCTCTTCTCTCACTGAGTCTCCCCTGCCTCCACCACTGCTCTCCCCGCTGTGCCCTGCCCCAGCCAACTTCACCCTGGACTTGGGCTTGTCTCTGTGTGCACATCCATCTTTGGAAACAACAGCTTCCTTAGCATCCCCAGCACAGGCAGAACACCCCTCTCTCTGGCCCCTGAACGGCCTCCTCCTGTTCTTTTTAATGTGTTCCTCTTGCACCCTTTCCTTGATCACCCATTTCCCTGTTGGTGACCTTCTGCCCTGCAAGGCTTGAGGGACACAGAATAGAGTCGGGCAAACGTCTCCAGCCCCTTTCAGAGAGTGGGACCAGCTGACCGTGACCAACCCACCTTTCCATCTAGAGGCCTTGGTCTTTACAGGTTGAAAGTATCTTAGAGATAACATTCTACTCCTGCCAGTGTCCGTGCTAATATTAATGCAATACTTAAACTAATATCAAATACTAAGAGTAAACTTTGTAGAGTGTTTTTCAGTTTAAAAATATCCTGTTTACTGGTGATTCCTCATTCAAAACTCACAGCCACAACCACAAATGCTTGCAGACCATCTATTCTGTGCCCGGTACTGTATGAAGTCCCTCACATACATGCTTTCTCATTTAATGCTCATGAGGATCTCATGAGAAAAGCACTTATAATGTTCACTTCATACATGAGCAAACTGAGGTCAGAGAGGTCAAGGAACGTAAACCTGTGTACACAGTGAGTGAAGGAAGAGCGTGGTTTTAACCCACATCTCCTGACTGCGGGTCCAGGCCTCCGTCCATCACGGCTACACTAAGGGGTGTGCCACTATCCACATTTTACAGACGACAGAAGCTACATCCCCAGAGGTGAGAGTCTAACTCTCTCACGATACAGATAAAGTGGGTCCAAGGGGCTTTTCAATGTGAGTTATGACGCTACCACTTAAATGATGTCCCTCAAGAACATTGTGGCTGTTCCTTCCTCTTGCTGATGGCGTGGTCTTCTGATCCTCCCTCTGACCACCCTGCCCTCCCGAATCAGCATCAAGGGACAGACAGACCTGGGGTGAGAGTCTAGGTCACCGGGGCAGCGTAGTGGGGAAGGGGCCTTTGGGGCCACCTGTCACGGCGGCAGCCCCATGTGTCCTCTGATCAGAAAGCTCTCGCCTCCCCCAGAGCAGCTCATTATTTCTCCCAATGCTGTTGCCCGAGGAGCAGAGCCCAGTGTGACAATGTGGTGGAACAGCAGGGTCAAGTGCAAACCCCTGCTCCCCAAGGCTCTCTGGCATTGGGGGGAGGCAGAGGGGTGACTGGCTGGTCATCGTTCTGAGAGTGGCATTGATCCATCCCCGTGCAGATGGAGCCAGAGGGGCCAGCTGCCTGCCTGGCCAGCTTGTTAGTAGGACTCACTCAGAAAACTCAGCTTATGAGTGTTCGCACATGTGTGAGCAGAGATGGCATCACGCCTGGGAAAAACCAGCGCCGATCGATCGAGTTCTGGGCTTGGGTCGGCACTGCTAGGTGCTCTGGGGGCTGTGGGAAGGTGGGGGTGATAGACAGTGGGCTGAGGCACAGACCCCCCCCCCCCATCCAGGAGCTTACAGTTGATGAGGGAGACGCGGGGAGAATGACCTTATCTGTGGTTCAGAGCTTTGTCTACATGGGAATTAGGAAGGGTAAGGAAGTGTTAATTTCAGAAAGGCTCGATGTTTTCGTGACAGTGTGGTGTATTTGGGAGCCCAGGGGAGGCAGCGTGTTGTGTGGAAAACAGAGCTTCTGATCTGAGACCTGGCTGTGTGTCTTTGGGCAAGGCGTGTGACCTTTCTGAACTTCACTGTCCTCATCTGTAGAGTGGAGATGACAATGTCACCTATCTTAAATGAGAGAAAGCATACCAAGGATTCAAACCCCTGCCTGGCACATTGCAAGGCTCAGGGAGTGATCGCCGGCTTCTATGGATGTTAGAATCAAGGAGCTGTCTCACATTCCAGAGCTGCCCTAGCCCATGTGTCACCTTGGGCGGGTGATGTACCCTCTCTGAGTCTCCCGTGTAAGATGGGGTGATTCCATCCACCTAAGGAAGCATGTGCCTCCTATGAGATACACTGTGAAAATTGTCTGGCACTTAGTAGGACCTCAATCAATGGCAGCTACCATTAGATGACAGCAGAGGTAAGAGCTGGATTAACTTCAGTCCTGACAGGGAATGAACCCCTGTTAGATTCGAATGTCCTTCTGGAAATTAATTGCTTTTTACTTATTCATGGTTATTACTTTAATCAAAATGAAATGTCTTACTTAAAGGCGAATGATTACTTCTGCTAACAGAAAGGTAAAAAGAATCTTAATCTACGAATTTCCCATCGTTCTCCATGTTCTCCTGGCCTGAGATCCTGGTGGGAGTGGGGCGGGGCTGAGAAGCTGAGCATGCTCCGTGCAAAGCCCCCTTGCACCCCCACCCGCATACATCTCCACTTCCTGCGGCTCAGAGGTGGGTGGGGGGGATGCATCTCTATCCTGCATCACACCCTGAAATTTTAAGTAGCTGACAACCCTTTAATCTTGCAGGCGTATTTGCAAATTCAAAGTAGGACTTTTTTATTCCTACTCCCACTTTCCTCTCCCTTAATCCATTCTCCATACTGCAGTCAAGGCCACCTTTTAGAAACACAAGCTCATCATTTCTATCCCCTGCTTAAAACTCCTTAATGACTTCCCCCTGCCCTTAGGATCATGTCCGAATTCCTCCTCGAGGTTCCAGGGCCCTGCGGCACTATCCCAGACTCTCCCAGGATCCTGGCAACTTCCAGAATCTGCACAGATAGTTCTCTCTGACCAGACTGCTCTCCGCGTTTCCTTCAAATCTCAACTCTAAATGTCTTTCTCATGAGGGCCTTCCTTCCCCGATTCCCTGAATCGACTTCCCGCTCCTGCGGCGTCTGTGGAGGCAAGCTGTTTGCTCAGCTCTAAGGATATGAAGATGTGTAAATGGCATCTCTCTTGAGAAGCTCGACAGACCCTGTGGTCTGGGGGGAATAAGGAGGCTTCCGCACACTCCTTCCTGCGTCCACGCCCTTGGAAGGCATCTTTGCAGGTGCAGTAAAACCTTGGATTGCGAGTAACTTGTTCTGCGAGTGTTTTGCAAGATGAACAACTGTTTCTAATAAATTGTAACTTGGAGATGCCTTGCAATATGAGTAGTACATGATGCCGAATGTCACGTGATCACAACTGAGCCAATGGTTCCTCTCTCTCTCACTCTCTCTCTCTCTTACTTACTTACTCCCTGAGGGATTGTGGTTGTGTCCAATGCTCAGATGCTTGGTCTCAGGCCGCGGTGTTTGGCAGGAGTCAGTGATATTCCAGAACATTGGAAGGTGCCCACAACTGGCACTAGTGTATTCCTTGTCATTTCAGAGCATCTATGGGTCGTTGTTTGCTTTTCCAAACAAGAGTGAGCTTAGAAATGCTTTGCTTCATTCTAGGTCAGGCTGCCTGCAGATGGAGACCCTTTCCTCTGCGGTTCTACTTCCATTTACATTAAATACGGTCTATGACAAGAGTGTATTAGCATTGCTCTACAGGAAACATCAGTGCAAGCCTGTGCAATAGCCCCCACGCGGAAGGAGATTCCACTGAGCCGACAGGGAGCAGTGACTCCCTCAGTGATAGTGAGTGTCATCCGACACACTAACCTTCCTCTCTCTTGTCCCCCTCACACCAGCCACAAATGTTTTAAAAGACAAGTGTGTGTTGTTTTCCTTTACATTTTATATTTTCTTTATTATGTTGTAATTATTAAGTATTATAATCATTTTTATATGAATAATTTGGGGTTGTAGAATGAATCATCTGAGTTTCCATTATTTCTTATGGGGAAATTCACTTTGATATACAAGTGCTTTGGATTACAAGCATGTTTCTGGAACAAATTATGCTCACAATCTAAGGTTTTACTGTATTTCCATCAAAAGGTGGGGTCTGTGTATCTGCCCCTTAAAGTTGGGCTGGCCATGTGACTTACTTTGGCCAACAGAATGCAGCAGAGGGGATGATGATATGCCACTTCCGAGCCCAGGCCTCGGGAGACATTGCACGTGACCACTGGTGGTCTAGGAGCGCTGCCAGGTTGCCCCGTGAATGAGTCTGGACCAACCTGCCAAATAGGTTAGAGACCATGTCGCTGTGTCACCTCTCATGTGCTGGTCAACATCCACCCAACCCCCAGAAGCAGAGACCAGCATCCGACCGTGGATGCATGAATGAACTCAGCGAAGACCAGGAGAATCGCCCAACTGAGCCCAATCGAAATTGCTTACCCACAGAATCATGAACTAAAAAAATTGTTGCTATTTGGGGCCAGAGGTTTGCCATTGTTTGTCAAACATCCTAAACTAACTGATGCAGGTTTTTTATAGAATAGAATAAACATATGCATGAGCAGATAAGCAACAGCACAAGGTAGTGTGTGCTAAGTCTGCCATGAGTAGAGAGGCAGGCGTGAGAGCACAGAGGAACGGGGTCCCTGGGGACTGGAGTTGTTCAGAGATTATTAATTCAGGTGCATTATTATTATTACTACTTTGAGCAGACTGGAAGTTTTCTGAGAATGTGGAATGTAGCTTAAAACGATTGTGTACCTTCTGCAATGCCTAGCAGTGTGAGCTACAGCAGTCAGTTCACAAAGTACCTGATGGGTATTTAAAGCAAGGCTGCAAAGTGCATATTTCTTGTTCATGTTATGCTCCCTGGATCTGCATGGTGCCTGGAATATAGGAGGAACTCAGTAAATACTTAGGGATGAATAAATAAGTGATTGACTTCATGAATAAAGAAAAACATCATATGTGTTTGTGAGTGTCTTTCCAGACGACCCCAGGCAGTGTGATGGGTAGATGAGGAACAGGCAGAAACCAGGTCAGTGGTAGGACAGACCGCCTCACCTGAATCCATCCTGTCATTTATGACTGCCCCAAGGCACAGCAGACAGCATAGTTATCCAGGTCTCTCTCCTTCTTCTCCTCTTCAGCTTCCTACCATCTTTCTTTCCTTGCTTCTTTCCCCTGTTTCAGTTCTCTGTTTCTTCTGTCCTCCTGGATCCTTTCTGAGTTAGCATCTTTAATGTAGGATGCTGATCAAGATCATGGCTCTGTGTTGGAAGGGACTGGGAAGATGGGGTCGGCGGATGCAAGGTCTTGTGGCAACTATAGTGTGCAGATTGGCTCTGCACGCTCCCTTCCTGTCCCCTCCCCACTCCCTGAAAACCCAGATAACGGGAAAGCACGTGGACAAGACGAAATGGAAAGAGTGTGTGTGCAGTCTATGACGGACTTTTGACCAGTCTGATATTAATGTCTGAGAGCACTCTTCTTGATATACTGTGTGTACCTGCACCCTTTCAGGGTCTTAATAACAGTGTCCCTTCTCTGATGACATGGGGCCAAACTTTGGGTCAGAATGCAGTGTGGGGGTTTTTTGTTTGTTTTTGTTTAAAAAAATTTTTTTAATGTTTTTTTATTTATTTTTGAGAGACAGAGAGAGATAGCATGAGCAGGGAGGGTCAGAGAGAGAGGGAGACACAGAATTTGAAGCAGGCTCCAGGCTCTGAGCCAGCTGTCAGCACAGAGCCCGATGCGGGGCTTGAACCCACAACTGTGAGATTATGACATGGGCCGAAGCTGGAAGCCGGATGCTTAACCAACTGAGCCCCCCAGGCACCCCGCAGTGTGTTTTGAAGGTACCTGCAGGCGTCTACCTCCAGGCATGCGCCCTTTCCACACATGCATGTTTCTGTTTCAGCTGCTCCTTTTCAAGACCCCTCCATCTTGTCAGACCAGCCTATCCCTGCTTCTTGTAAACCCTCCTCGGTTTGTTTCTCCCTAAAGGTTCTAGTGCTTGCTGTATGTTACTCATTTGGTATTTGCCACACAACAAACAATCTCATGGCATTTCTTGTTTGAGGCATTGCCACATCTAAACCCCTAGAAGGAAAAGAATAGTCTTTCATTGCTCCCAGAGCTGAGAACAACCCTAGACACAGAGTAGGAGGTCAGGTCTCATTTTCTGAATGAATGGAGGGTTTGCTTTGAAAGCCCTATCCCACTAAAAACTGTTACTTTTTAGTAAGTACTTACTCTGTGCCCAATATTGAACTATGTGATCACATGTCATTTAATACTTGGGACAGCACTGCCAGGTAGGGCCTATTATCATCTCCACCACTGGGAAGTGAGGCACCGACGTCCAGCTCCAGCCAGTGGGGTTCTGAAGCAGGCGCCTTCAGTCCCCAGTCGAAGTCACTGGGGGAATCATAAGACAGTTGTAGCGACAGTTTGGTCACCCCAACTGGAGAAACAGCCAAAAATGGGGTATCCCTTCTGGATGAAAATAAATGGCATTTTCCCTTGAAAATGCCTTCCTTCATGATGGTTCTGGACATACCGGGTCCCCTGGCTACTAGCTGTCTGCAGTTATTTCATGTGCATTTATTTGTTTTACCCCAAAAGACTACATTGATTATTACATAATAGTAGCTACCACATATTCCCATGTATCTGGCACTATGCTAAGCACCTTGCATTCAATACCTCATTTAATCTGTGCAAGAGCCCTAAACACTGATGGTATTATTTTATTTATTTATTTAATAGATGAGAAACTGAGGATTGGGGGCTTAAGCCACTTTCCAGAGTCACTCAGGCTGTGGATGTAAAGCTTCTTTCTATTGGAACCTCAGTCTCTCCTTTCCAAATCTGTCTCCTCTTAGTACTAAGCCATTGGATTTCAAATTTCAGGGTTCATAGGATTGATCCCCTGTGGAGCTAGTCAAAGGCATATTCCCAGACCTCACGTTCACGGATTCCCTAGTCTCTGTGCTGTGGTGTCAGAATCTGCCCTGTGAACAACCGTCCTGTGGATCGACTGCAGCCTGTCCCTGGCGCTCCCCTGTACCTGCCCCCCCGTCCCTCTGTAAGTGACTGGAAGGAAAGTCTTCTGTAGCCTGTTCCCAGATGTTGGGCTTCACATGCTGCCCATGGGAGATGCTGGCGGTGCCAGATGTAGCGTTCTTGAACTTTTGTCTGGTTAGCCTGCCATCAAAATCAGAATTCAAAAGCCTATGGCTCTTTCTTAGCTATGGATTCTGTCCTTAATGCTCCTTTGCTCTTCGGTTTTTGAGTGGCTTGGCTGGAAACCTTAACAACCTTTTTATCTTTATTTTCCAAGGGGTAGCCTGATCTAAATACCCAGCTCCATGCTTCTTTTCCCCCAGACCCCATGCTGCTCCCTTCCCCACCTCCCTGGATCTGCCACCCAAGCTAAAGGCATTCTTACCCCTTTGAGCTCTGAAGCGAGTGTGTAGATCTTCTGATGTCTTAACTTTCTCCCTGAAAGAATCATTCCTTTGTTCTAAGAAGGGTATTAGTGGGGAATTTACACAGTGGCCCTGTAATTGCCTTTTGTTCTTCACCAGAAATTAGAAAAGTTGTTTGCAAGAGTTCTCCACTGCATTTCTCCTTTTGTTAATTCAGTGAATTCGAGCAAGTCTTGCTGCCTTTTCGCCCCCAGGGACATTGTCATTGAATTTCAAAAAAGTTCTGCCTGCTCCATCACAGGCTGCTTTTCCCGTCCCTGCCCGTGTGTCCTCTGGGGACCAGTGGGATGGGTGGTTCTTTCCCTAAGGGGGCTTTACGAACGTCTCTTTCAATATTAATGTGACACCTGCAGATGAGATAGAGTGGCACAGGTTTGCAGAGTGTGGCCCGACTTCCTGCGAATAACACGTCCAGGTACGAGGCACAGTGTGAAGTCAAGCTGGCACCAAAGAAGGAGCCCGTGTTTACTGGAATGTGTGAGACCCTTGTCCCTCCAGAGAGAGCAGTCTTAATAGCAACTGTTTCTACGCAAACAGTGAGCCATACAATGGCTTTGGACCCTTGTGTGTGGAAGGTGAGATGCATTTGTACCATAGCTGTGACTGCAAAATAGGTTTCTGGTGACTGGTTCACTGGTATTCTGATTAATTTAATTTCTTAAAATATGCCTTTGCCTGTAATACCCAAGTTTCCAATATTGCCCCCCAAAACCAAAGACTACCAGGGAGACCGAGTCACGCATGCAAAAGCAAAGGGCTTTATTATATGAGTTTAGGCTCGCTGGACCCAAACTCGGGCTCACAGACTTCACCAACACAGTGGATCCATGCAGAGAGCCCCGAACATGGTGGGGTAGGGGCTTTTTTAGGAAGGGGGCATTACAGGAAATGGCGACACAGGCACAGCATCCAATCCCTACCCCCTATCAATACTGGCAGTAACTTTAACCATACATTGATACTTTTAGTGGGAGCCAATCACAACATTTAGAGTATTGACCAATCAGAGTGGGCCCAGGACCCTCACGTAGGGCGTGACTAGCCTCAAGCAATTGGAGCAATAGGTGATTATCTATAGCCTCTATCTTTAGGCCCGCCCTTAGAAATGTTAAAGGTGTTAGCTGGCCTTTCCCGATTGGGTGTTACAAGGGTGGTCCCTCCTTCCTTGGGCAATGTGTGCCCTTCTATTGTCTAATGATTCTGAGAAGCCGAATTCAGACCTGCGTCCTTACGTGCCATCCCCAGACCCCTATATTGAAACACCAAACAGTGGAGAACTACTGGACTAGGTTCGCAGTTTCTCTGTTGTTTGTTTATCTACTCATCGGGAACACTTATTTGACATCTATGATGTAACAGGTACTGTGCTAGAGACCGAGGCAATGTATGCAAGTGCGAGAGAGTTCCTCCCCTTAAGGAACTTGCAGTCTGGAGGAGACAGAGGAGTAATAACGCAGTGTGCTGAGGGCTATTTTTAAAATGTGCACCGTGCGCTATGATATCCTGGAGGAGAGGTTCTGAGCTCAAATGGAAGGTTTTTTTTGGGGGGGGGGCATGGGGACGGCAAGAGGTCAGAGCAAGTTTTCTAGAAGGGACACTGTAAATGAGTATCCAGAGGCTAAGGTACTTGGCGAGAAAGAGGTGGGAAGATAAAATAGGCAGGAAGAGTGGATTAATAGCCTCATCTTCCCTGGCTGTCAGTCAATCCTTGCCAGTTGTCCAGGCTTTACCACCTGTCAACTAAAACTTAATTGAGAGAAATCTCTCATCAAGAGGTTAATTGTGACACAGATTCCCATATCCGGGGGAAAAATCCATCACCTGTGCAGACTGCTTCTTTTTTGGCATCTTGAGCAGTCCTGACTATTAGCAAAATGTAGATGTTTGCGGTAGAGTTCCTTCCGGTCCCCAGGTTCTTACTGACCTTCTTATCTTTCCTGAATATCCTCTCTATGTTTAAAACTTCTTGGCATCCCTTTGGACTGAGATTGTCCCCATCTTTCTTGGACCCCTACTTCCTTCGGCACCCCAATCCTGAATTGAAGGTGTTCTCAAGGGCACAGTCTCTGTTCTTTCTTGTGAGCAGAGTGGAATTCTCACCCCAGGAAATTGGAAATTCACTAGGCTGAATTCATGACCTTACACCCCCTGCAGGGGCACATTCCTCTTTGTTCTGTATTTCTCCAATGTCAGAAGGACCCTAGGGATCCTCTCTCTCCTCCCCCCCCCCCCCCCCCAATGAGGACCACTGTTCTAGCTTCAACTTTGGGATTCCTTCAGTTTGTAGCTTCACCAGTACCTCCTTCCTTCTCCCCTCCCTAACTCCGTTCCTTTTTGCTCTGTCTCTATTATCTGATGATATATGTGCATGTGTCCATTAACTTTTGAGATTCTGCAGGGAAGGGGTCAGGCTGCCTGATACATGAAGAAAATGTGAGCAGAAATCATTTTTAGATGACTCTAAGCTTAACATGACTCTTAATTCTATGTAACTTTTTAAAGAGTAGACATTTAGATAAATTAGGTGGTTGTAGGAAGTAGATAAATCAAAGTAGCAGGGAATTATATGGGAATATATGAAAAACAGACCCAAGCCTGAGATCTTCTAGAGCCTCTGGGGCCAGGCCTTCCGTTTGATCCCTGGGGATAAAGGCAGAGGATTTTTGTCCTGGGCGGTTATTGCAGGCAGCTCTGATCTTTATTACGTAAAAGCCACTCCAGGGCATGAGGAACTAAGGCCCAGAATCCAAGAGAAAGCCCACGTGAAACCCTCCAGAGCACACAGGCGGCCGGAGCAGTGATGTTCTTGCTCACCCGAGAACGGGCTTTTAAAACGGCGTGGGGACCATATGCAGAGGCAGATGTCACTGGGAAATGAAGTTGTTAAGTCCAGTCTAGGTTGTATGTGACTTGACACCATCCTAGAAAATTAGAGTGTGAGTTTTTTCATTGAAGCCATGGATAACATTGACAGTCTCAAACCGTGGGTGCTTGTTAGCAGAGCGTACTGGGTCCACCAAGTCAGGGTGCTGTCTTTGGAGGAACAACAGTTAGAGTCAGACAGGCCAGTGCTCCGGTCCAGCTTCTCTACTGACCAGCTGTAAAACTTAGCCCAGTTACTTAATCCCTCTGAATTCAGTTTCTTCAAATGAAGATGAGATCATAAAACCTACCCCACAGGGATGCATGTTGCCCCTGAAGCCCGAGGCATAATACTGGACCTACCAGGCTGTCTAGTAGCACATACTCAAGGCTTACAGGGCAAGCCAGGTGGGACATCAGAACGAGGGTAAGACTCTCGACACTGGTATTGAATTAATTTTCCTTGGATTTCAACACGTGTATTAAGTAACTGCTGTGCGTTGGAGCTGTGCCAGTCCCAGGGACACAAGGACTGGGATGTCATGGGCTCTTTCTCAAGAAGCTCTCAGGATGGTCAGGAGAGAGGCATGGGAACGAAGTGGCGGTGACATGTAGTGAGCACGTGTGAGAGGCGTGTGCAGTAGGTTTGATAGCATGGGTGCTGGGGAGGAGGGTCAGAGACAGCATGGAGGAGGTAACAATGGAAATGCGTGGGGACCTGTAGGGAATGGCTGTGACTGAGCTGTCACCCCGTTGTCTTCCATAAGGGTTACAGAAGAGAAAGGAGCCAAGGGGGTCAGGATGGAGATGACCCAATCTTATAGCTCCAGGACAGAATGTCATGTCTCTTGAGGTGGCTCACGCAATTAAGACCCCCACCATTTACAGGTATTCCCCAGTCACCTTGTCTGTCATTGACAGACCATTGGCAACCTGTTCTATTGAGATAAACACAGTATTAGAAGGTAATTAGATGGACTAATTTCTCAGCCAGGGGAACTCTCTCAGCCTCCAACTTCCTATGGACTCTGAATTGAAATTGCTGCAGAAGAGAGTTCGAGGGAACCCAGAATCAAGGCAAAGGGCTGGAAGAAAGATGGACATGAGTCAGGGACAGAACCAGAGTGACAGAACTCAGCCCAGTCTGAGCAGACAATTACCTTTCCTCCCCACCCCGCCTCTACTGGTCCATCTACTGATTAATTTACTAAACAGCTTTAATATACTTTCTGGCTTACATGCTAACGAGCAAGCATGAGTCAACATGTTGGGTCTACAAGGAAAGGCCAAAGAGTGACCTCTGCCAGGTCGTTTCTCCCTCTCTGAGTCTCAGTGTCTTCATCTTTAAGATGGGAATTAGGGTAACAACCATCCGTCTGGATTTTTCTGTCCAGCTCCAATGTCTAGGACTGTATAGATTTGAGTTTCAGAGACCTCGAGGTTCCAGAGGGACACAGATCTCAAAGGGAAGGATGGAGAGTGAAGCGAAAGGACTTTTAGTACAGAAGGATTTGGCCACTAGGGGAGTCACTGAGCAAAACTGCATTGCATCAAGGCACCCAGTGGTTTTAATTCGCCCTGGAGGAGAACAATACTGACCACTATTATTCTCCTCTATGTCCCCAGCACCTGGAACCATGCTTACCACATAGTCTTTCATCAATAAATGCTTATTCTGTTCGCTGAACTGAATACTCATCTCTGAAGGGATCCAGAGAAAGGGACAGATGACAATCTAGTTCTGTTCCCTGGATTTATCTTCAGATAACAGAATTATGGTTAATTCTTAATAGCTTTCCTCTTAGAGGTTAAACTAATTTCCAGTCCTGCACACAACTTCCTCTCCCCTGACACACCGAGCGCTTTTCCTCTTGGCTTGGGGCAGAGCCCCTTCTCCCCCGTAGACTGCCCTCTGCCTTGTCTGTGGCCATGGCAGAAGGGTGGAAGGCATTCACAGTGTGAGTGAGCCAACCTGTTAGTATTTACCTTCAGCTATTTTCATGCTTCCTAAATTCAAGCAGGCCGGGCTCCAGAGCTTTGGGAACTGCGGTAGTTGACAAATTTATTTAGAAAATGATATGCAAAAGTCAGCATGGGCCAGTCTCTCCAAGGAGCCTGATTTTGACCATCTGCTTAGGGGATGAAGATTCCTCTTTCCTAAGCTGAGAAAAGGAGGGGTAGAAATCCCCCTACAGGCCCTCCCCCCCCCCACCCGAGGCGAGAAAACACTTGGCCAAGGCTCTTCTTTGAGGTACTTGGATTCAGGAAGCCTTAACTGCCATCCAGGATGACAACCTTTCCTGACAACAGTAATGACCAGGGGACCCTCTCATTTGGAAAGTCCCTAACCTCTATTACACTGAGGTGCCTTTTGATAAATTTCACATAAAATATACATCAGACTGTATTTTCGAAAGGCGGACAGGTATAGGAAGAAGGGCATGGGATTTGAAGACATAAATTTAACTTCTGGCTCTGGTACTTCTTAACTCTGAGTCTCCTTCCTTATCTGGCAAATGGAAGTAACTAATCTACCTTAAATTTACAACAAGGATCAAAGAGAATATTCATTTGTTAGTTCAACAAACATTCATTAATCAGGATAAATAACACTTACACCTTAGTAGGTAAACCCCTAAAGCTCAGAGATGCGACATGACGGAAGTCTGAAGAGCGTGGTGCAGGCTGGTCGGGTCCTCCCCCAGCCAGTGACACAGGGATCCAGGCTCCGTCCACCTCGTGCGGTCCCTGTCATCACATACCGGTTCAGGTTGCTGCAGCAGGAGAGAACATGAGGCCAGTGGTCTCTTCCATGCCTTGGCCCGGAAGTGACCCATCAGCTCAGTCAGTGTTCCCATTTGCTAAAACTTAGTCATATTCTTCCAATTTCCTTTTAAGGGAGGCTGGGAATGTTTCTCCGTTTTGGAAGAGGAAGCTCTCTGGAGAAGAGAGAGCACTGTCTCTGCCGCAGCATCTAGTATGGCAGGGGGACACAGAGATGAGCAAACAGTGTCCCCAAGGAGAACGCAGGCCAGAGACAAAATGTGGAGTCATGTTAGCTCCCAGGAAAGCTCTCCTCCCTCTTAAATTCTGTAATTCCATCAATTCAATTCAATCCTGTGTTCAAGTAATTCTGTAATTTCCCCACGATCTCCTATCAATAATTATTTATACCCTAAATATTCCATACTTAAAACTTTATTTCACGCCTATCAATTTCCTATGAGTCATTCCTGCCTCCCTCCCCAGGTGGTAAATCCCTCGGGCGGATTTACATCTTTGTTACCTGTCAGTCCCCCCGGTACCCCTTGTAACCTAATGTGGTACCAGGCACATGGCAGAGTCCCCTCTCCCCTAGATTTTGTTAAATTTGAGTTTTACGTTTGTATCTTTTTGTTCCTTTTCCTCCATGCCACTTCTCTTCTCCCTCTGCACAGGGCTCCGCGGGGCTCCCCTTTCCCAGCAGACCGTCCCAGGCTCTAAGAGGAGACACCTGGTTTCCCAGCCCAGCTCTGCCTCTGGCATCACAGGCCATGGGGGCTGTGCTGGGTCCAGGGGAGGGGAGACCAGCCATCCTTCCTCTCTGCCTCTCTGCCTGCCAACTCCTTCCCCCGGACTAAGCCTGAGAGCACCATGAATGAGCTCTGGGGGAAAAGATGCTGTCCATGGAGTTGACTGGCTGGGTCTACTGGGAAAAGCTCCAGGTAGACAAGAGGGGTGCTGGCGGATCCAGAGGAAGGCTGTGGTCCCTCGGGGGATCACCTGAGGCGACCTCACCGAGGCTCTTTCCCCTGAGGTGGCCTCCTCCTGCCAGGGTGGGTGTGGGCGGGCAGCTCCCAGGCAGCGTCGGAGCCCCTCCGTTCCCCTCCAACGGCGCTGGTCCCAGCAGGGCTCAGTGCTCCCATCATCCTGGCAGCCAGGTCCCGCCATGTTGGAGAACAATACGGGATTCAGCCTCCCGTGTTCATCATTACCCTGCACCTTTAATCAGGAGTGTTATCCGCAGCTCCTGCCCAGGCCTCATTTGGATTTCTTGTTTGTAGCAATAATACCCTTTTAATATGCTAAATGAGCGAGCAAATGAGCCTTCCTCCACTTGCGAGGTTTTTAAAAACATCCCTTCTTTAGTGGATGAAGGTCATTCTTTTGGCAGATTAATACTTAACTAGGAGGCCCTGTTTATTGTCTGGGGTCACTTCAGCGGCTGTCACAGCATATTAAAGAGCGCAGGATCGCCCGTGCCAGAACAATGCAGCTAGGTGGGAGACGCGGCAGGGGCGGGCCCTCACCCGACTCCCTTCCCTGGCTCTCATTTAAACTCCGCAGCCGTTATTAATACTTTAATTTGTAGTGCATTAATGAATTCTAATCCCCATTATGTGTTGAGCAAATGGGCCTTCACCAGGCTCTGCCGTCCAAGTGAGTCCCGGCTGTGGGCTGGGCAGACTCGGCATGGCATTAGTGAGGGGCAGGGGCCCCAGGGCCCCTGGGAAGGGGTGAGGGAGGAGCAGGCATGCTGGCTCCTGGCAGCTCAGCAGCAGAGGGGCAAGCGAACAGGGAAGAAAAGGATCCCGAAGATACTGCTTGAAACCTCGGCCCCACTGTGCCAACCCTGTCTCTGCACTTCCTAGTTCCCATCGCTGTTCCAAAGTTGGCCTCATCTGTGTGCATTGACAGAATCTGCCTTACAGGGCAGACATGCGTATTAATTGAAATAATGTATGTAGATGACTACGGCACAGAGAACACTCCTACTGAGTGTTTAACAACATTTGTTGTGTCCATTATCATTGCTGTTTCCTGACCAAACCTCTGGGCTTTCTTCTCCACCAGAGAAAAGGGATTCTTCTCCGTTCTGTCACACTCCCTCCCTGAGCCTTCTCCTCGTCTGGAGGCACTGGTTTGGGAGCCTGACTCCTCTGGGAGGGCAGGGACTGTGTCATTCTTATTGTTACACCCCCTCTGGTGCTTGTCAAAAAGTAGGTGCCTCATAAAGTCTGGTGCACAAGCGATTGAGTCAATGAAGAGCGTTGGAGCGGGCGCTCCCCCCCAGCCCAGGATGACCTGAGCCTTCCACGGGCCCCAGGAGGACAGTTCTCAGAGGCCACAAAGCTCTCTTCTTGGTGTGTCTACTTCATTTTCAAAAAATGTTTCTTTTTGAAAGACAGAGTATGGAGGGCGCGGGGCACAGAGAGAGGATGACACAGAACCGGAAGCAGGCTCCAGGCTCTGAGCTGTCAGCACAGAGTCTGATGCGGGGCTGCAACCACGAACCGTGAGATCATGACCTGAGCTGAAGTCGGAAGCTTAACTGACTGAGCCACCAGGCGCGCCTGGTGTGTCTACTTCTTACCCATCCTGAGCTTCCGTCGCAGGCCTCCTGCCCCAGGAAGACCTTAGGGGTTACTCCAGCCTGCTCCCCTCTAAACTCTAACCCCATTTCCTGAGCTGCTCGATGGTATCAGTTCGGTCTTGTCGATCTCCCGGGCCACAAAGTGAGACCAAAGGCGAGACTTGGGTCTCATCTCTCACTTCCATGCCTTGTACAATCGTGTTCAGGAGTCAGCGGATTGTAGCAGAGCCCGGAAAGGGGTGCCTGTGCCCAGGGACCAGCGCTCATTTTCAGACTCGAGGCAACATGAGGGCTAGGGCTGCATGTCATGTGTTTCATGTCTTTCTTATCCCGAACCCCTACCAGTGAGTGCCGCGTTCGGTTTGGGAGACATAGCGTCAGCTGTTTACAAGACGCACGCTGGGTTGGGCGCGCAGGGCTCTCGGAGGATCTTACTGCGCCTGCGCCAGAGGCCGATGCGTGGCATTATGACTCCCGCACATCAGGTGCTGTTCTAGATGTTCTAGCTGCCCTGCCTTGCTCACTAGTAAGTGCCCCACAATCCTCCAGCAAGAAGAAGTCTTAAATGTCATTCGGAACAAACTCTAGTTTTCAGTTCAAGGTCCTTGAGCCTCAAAGAGGTTTAGGACTGTCGATGGCCGCACAGCTCATCTGTAACCCAGCCAGTGCTCAGAGCCAAACTCCTTCCTCCTACCCTGAAGGGGCGCCTGGTTTGATGGGCCAGGCCGTCCTGCTGAGGCTGATGCAGGGGCCCTGCTGGATGGGTCCGGACTCCGGAGGCCTCCAACCTCAGGGCTGTGAGTTGCTGAGTCAGGCCCTGGTCTAGATTGCTCTGCCCTCTGGACTCCCCAAGGCCTCCAAGGGCTGTAACCCAATTTGACAAGTACTTAGGGGGTACCTGCTGCAAGAGAGGAAAGCCCCCAGCTAAAAACCAGAGACCCTGATACTGGCACTGTCTCGGCCACCAACACAAGGTGTGCATTCCCCACCTGTCCCATGGAGGGTTGGTGTTCTAAGTGGCCTGTCCTGTTGTCCAGTGGGGGCTGGTATTCTAAGTGGAGGTCTCTTGGGGCTCCCAGACCACATTGCCCCGGCTCACTGTGGTGGCAGGCCGCTCTTCCCCCAATGCCAAGGCCACTCAGAGAGCCCCTCCCTGTAGATTCTAGCAGAAACTCTTCAGATTGAAGCACACGTTCCTGCTGTTTGTATACTCCTGATGCGTTATAGACCCTCCCAAACTCCCAACCTGGGGAGACAATGAGCCGCTTTCTTCCGTTAATGTGGGAATTTTGTTAGACTCAGACTTTCTTTCAATGTCACTAGACAAACAACTTCCGTGGTCCCCTCAGCCACCCTGCCACACCGCCCAGTGTGTCTCATCCCTTCTGTGGGCAGAGATTTACTGGTTCTGAAGTTCCGTGGATTAGAAATCAAGAGGCAAAAGAAGAGACACTGATGGATTGTGCTCTGCAGAGACAATGGACTTTCTGGCCAAGTCGCTGTCTTGCTCTGTCCTGATGAATCAGCCTGAGGTCCCCGAGCCAGGACTGGCCTGTGCCTGGCTCCGAAGTTGCTCTCAGAGCCAATGGCAGCTTTCCCTTCAGCGGAAGCGTCAGGTTCCGTCCGTGTGTTGGTGTGGGAGTGTGGGGGGCGGATGGGTGCAAGAACATGAAGCCTGCATGAGTGTGTGTGCAGGGGCCATGCGGAGGGTCTGCGTGCACGAGTCCGTATGAATGTGTGTGTGGTAGGTGGTTGGATGTGCACATGCGTGAATGGGGGTTAGCTGTGTGTTTATCACGGGGCATGTAGGAAAATTGAGGGTATTTGAACATGTGTGTAACGAATGCACCTTCAGTGCTACCTGAGAGCTTGAGTGTCTTTGGATGGTGTGGATGGAAACACAACATGCTTGGGGATTCTTGGCATGGATGTGGATCAGGCGTTGGTGTGTTTGCATGAGTGAGTGGGGACTTAGGGTAAATGCTAATGGCGTGTATGCAAATGAGTGTGTTACAAACGGAGGTATTAGTTGTGTTGGCGTTTGTACGTTTGGGGTTGTATGAGTTTGAGGCCATCTATGAATTGTGAGGTTGTGTTGATGTTTGTATCATGTAGCGATGTGAGTTATATATAAAGGTACGTGTGAACGGTTTGCACAGATGGACCGATATGAGGGTTGTGGGCGTGTGTGTGAGTGGAGTGTATGTCCACGAGTAGGGAGGGGCTTGGGAACATATGTGAATAAGCGAATGATTGGATGTGTATGTAGAAAATCACCTGAGGGTTTGGCGTGTCTGTGAACACGAAGGCATACGCAGTGGTGTGGGGACCGGCCTGTGTTGGCCTCTGCGAGCTGATTTTTAGGTTTAGAAATTCTGCAAGCTGGTTGTTAAAATCAGCCATTATTAAAAATTAAATTGCATATGCTTACAATGACATAAATTATGTAAAACTAAAAGTAATAATCACAGCTCATTCCTTCCTAAGTACCTTACATTTACTCTTATCTGTGTCTTGAGGTCTTCTAACCTGTGATCTCCGTATGGCAGAATGGAATGTTCCCGCTCAATCTCTTCCCGACTTTGTGTTCAGTGACACCTGTTGGTAACTTCGACTTGACCGTCCATGGCATTTCTACTGTGGAAGTTAGAAAATGTTGCAAATCAGGGCTTTCTTTTTCTTTGTTTCTTTTTTTTTTTTTTTAACTAGAGAGCTGGTTGGTAAACACCCACCATCACACAACTACATATGAGAGTGTTGGGATTTTGGGGGCAAAATTTAGAAACCTGTATGTGTTTGGGCGCCTGGGTAGCTCAGTCGGTTTACCATCCGACTTCAGCTCAGGTCATGATCTCACGGCTCATGAGTTTGAGCCCCAGGTCAGGCACTGTGCTGACAGCTCAGAGCCTGGGGCCTGCTTCAGATTCTGTGTCTCTGTCTCTCTCTCTCGCCCCTCTCCAGCTTGCGCTCTTTTTCTCTCTCTCAAAAATAAACAATCATTAAAAATATTTTAAATGGTAGAATGCTCAATTAAAAAAGAGAAATGTGTGTGTGTGAATTGGTGGATAAGGGTAAGTATAATGAGTGAATGTGAATATTGCAACACAAGAAGACATATGCTAGCTAAGTCAGGGAACTGGTCAGTGGGGTCCATGGTCTGTCAAGTGTTCATCGAGAGAGTTCAGAGGTTCTATGAACTTGACCAGAAAAAAATTTTAAATCTTTACTTTTACTACCTTCTAACCAAAACGTAACATTTCTTCCAATATAGACAAGAGTCCACAGTAGTATTACAGTGTCTATGATTTTATTATCGATAGAAATCTCAGATATTTTCATCTCATTTTATAGTTTTTGCAGGCATATCAGATATCACTTAAAGTCATGACTTCAGTTGTGAGACTCATTGTTAGATATTATTTAATGCCTTAATAAGGAAGCACACGGGTTACCAATCCACAGATTTGTGTTACGGATGCTTTGAAACTGAACTTTAATGTATTTGTTTTCCACTGCACGTCTATGTGTTTTGTTTTATGCATTCAAAAACAGCTTTACAAGGGGGTTCATGGGTTTCATCAGGCTGCCAAAGGGGCCCGTGGCATAAAAGCCCATTACTCAGATGCTATGTGTAGATGTGGTCGGCAGATCAGTGAGTGGGGTTCTAGTGTGTGTATGTGGTTACGCCTTGGAATGTAGGAGTTTACGTGACTTGCAGACATTTGGAGTGTGGGTGAGGGAGCAGAGATGTGTTTACAATCCAGTCCCCAGAATCAGATCCTTCCCTCTTCCCCAGGGACACCCAGGGAGTCTGTGAAGGGCCGGGGAGTGTGCCATCCAGAGCGAATGTGAGCTGAATTCTAAACCTTTCCCTTCGAATTTGGACTTACTCCAAAGCCCTTTTATGCAATTATTGTTAGCAGAAAATAGATTCATTCTCTGAATGCTGGCTGCCTTGCTGAACATAGATGGGGTGACATTTCTCACCTGATTCATGGGAACCTTGCCCTGTCCCCGCAGACAACTTTAGGTCTCTGTGCCCACAGGTGCTTTGGGCCTAACCACTGACCTGTTTTACTCATTTATCTCCAGGCACATTAAAACCCACCCTGACCTAACACACGTAGCCCTCTTTGACTTAGCTAAGCACATCCCACACTCCACTCCGCGGCCTGGCAAGTGCCCTTAGCCCTTTCTTCACATGACATCACCTCAACTCAATCACCTCCCTGGGCTGCTTCCTGACCAGGGTGTCTGCCAACTGGGCTCAGCCAGAGGGCAGCCATAAGGTTCTCCTGAAGAATAGCTTTGTGAGCAAAGGGGAGGGAGGAGGAGGAGACGTTGAAACAGGACGGGGAGGAGAAAGGAGGGGCTAGGACTGCATTCTGTGGCTTCCTGCTCCAAGGGCCCAGCCCCAGGGCGATGGCTCAGAGTCAGAACCCTTGGCAGGCTGCCCCTTCCCTGACATTAAAAAAAAAAAAAGTTGATTTCTGATACTGACAACGATTTTGTCCTGGAATTTATTTGTCATTGGCCTCTGAAGGGAGAGCCAGACCTGTTCTCCTTCTCTGGACTTTTAATCCACCCCCTTCCTCCATGGGAGATGCTCTCAAATTCTCCCAAAGGATAGGCGGTGGACGTGCCCATAAGCCTCTGGAGAAGAGGAAGCCTCAGAAGGCTTCCTCAAAAGCTGTTCTGACCCCAAATCCCTCCTGCTTCAGTGTAAGCCTCTTGATTGGTATCTGGAGGAGGAAGGACAAATCTGGGTGATCTCTGAGTTTTGAGAGATAGCAGCCAGTCTCTTTTGAAACAAGCCAAGTGCCAGACCGCCCAGGAGCAGCACTAGGACATGACCTTGAGAGGTCTCTGGAGCCTAAAGTGGTGTGTGCTCGCCGGTACGGCACAGAGAGAAGTATCTCTGAACAGAAGCACAACTTGGCTGCCTCTGTGTTTGTGCCCTTAATAGGAATGGTTATCCTTTGATCTAGGACTACGAGACAGCTTGGGTGAGGCTCCCCTAGGTGGCCAAACACAGTGGTGCTTCAGGCCTCTGGACGTAATCTTTTAGAGGAGCAATAACCAGAAATAAAACCAGAACGGACCTCACTGGTGATGAGAAGCAATGAGTCATTCTGTTCTTTATTGCATACAAAATTCTCCTCTGACTGAGATGTTTTATGGAATCAAAAAAGGGGTCTTTCTTGAGGACGAGCATTGCAACCGGGTCTTATCCTCTACATCTGCTGAGGTAGCTTGCAACTACCCAGATGCACTGGTTTGATTCACAAACCCTTCGGTCTGTTCCACACAAACTGTGAAGTTGATAAACTCTGAGTGAGTCCCTTGAAGCCACGCCTACGTCCTCCTTTTATGTATCCAACTCAGGGCTGAGCTGGAGGAGACCTGACTTCTTCAATCACTGCTTTCATCCTCATCAAGCACTGCTGGTTAGAAAGTATTCTTTGTGTCCTTGTTCCAAAAAAACTCCATTTAGACGTCCGGGTGAATTCCCTGAGAATCCTGTCTCAGGTTTGAGAGAACAAGTCTTGCTGACTGGTCCTCACTCAAAGTCTGACATCCCATGAGATGAGGCTCCTCAGTTTCTGATAGTCCTACTTGAGCAAGTAAAAATGGTTGGAAGGTAATTAAAGAGAGCCAAGGACTGAAGGGTGGCTGCCCAGTTGCCCAGGGCTATGGAAGGGACCCCACGGGTGGCTTTTGCTGTTTTCCCACCAGAGGCATGTTTGTATTTGTGTTCTTACTGAGATAAGACGCAATCTTGTATTTTTGAACGTGAGATTCTCTTTGTGTTCACCTGTCTGCACCCATTTTTGTGTAGCCCCCCCCCCAAATTCTTATGAATGAGCTGTAGGAGGAGACAAAAGCTAGACAGAGGTTATAAACGAAGGTGGAAGTCTCCCCATCTTGAATTTCTCCAGGTCCTCATTTCCACAGCTAGGGTGGACTCGAGTCATCCTTTGGATCAAAAGCAAGAGGCATTCACCTACCCACCATCTCCATGTTGTTTCTTTCTTGCTTACAAGGTACCCCATGTCAGTTATTTAAAAACATAGGCTCATGGGCTTCTACTAACCAGACCAACACGTATTTGCCTCACTTTGGCAAATTATTCAACCTTTCCAAGCTTTAGCTTCATCTTTTTTTACATGGGGATAACAGTACCGTAGTCACATTATTGTTCCCAAAATTGAGGTAAGCCTGTAAGACGAGGAGCCAGAGCCCACACATATTAGTACAATATACACGTCATTAGTGGTGCTGTTACTGTTACTGTGCTCATTCTCTTGGCCCTCAATCCTTTGTGCCACCAGCTTGGTGGATTTCCTTTAGGCTTTGTCCCATTCTCCAAACCCATATTCTCTGAGGGAGGAATTTGTAGAGACAGTAGCAGCATGGGATCCCAACTGGTCATCTGTGGACATGATTACAGCATGCTTTGACATTTATCCCATCAGCCCTTGCAGTGGTCAGGGACGCTTGAAAAGTTGCCACCCACTTTGAGCAGCTCCTTGTGGGCTCCTCAGAATGCTTTCCGGGCAATGGCACCTAGTATGAAAAAGGTTGGGAAGCATCTGAGTTAGAGAATATTGGCTTCAAGACCAAGTATTGTTCATACTGGGTAAAAAGTATGGTCCGTGCATCCTGAGCAGGGCTTTGTGTCAGGAGGGAGGCCTTTTTGTAGTCTCCCGGCGTGGAAGACTCACGGATGTTTGCCATAGAGGAAGGAGAAGATGGGCAGGTTCGAGACGCTGGGCAGAATTCTTCCCACCTGAACTTGGATGTTGCCATTTTTTACTGGCTGGAGTGCCCTGATGTCAGGTATTTCTAGAGTCTTGCATGGTCTCCCCTCATTTTTTCCCCACATTCTTCTTGTTCCATCAAAGCTTCCTTACCGATAAACCATCCTTTCTTCGTTTTTAAAAACATGGGGAATCCTGAGTCTAAGCGGCTTATTTCCTCTCAGATCACTTACCAGCGCTTGGAGGTGGCCTTCGGTTCCTGAGAAGCATCTCTCACTACAAGCCTTTTCAGGATCCAGTGAGAACATCCTTAATGCTCGCAACACCCTCTGCTGAGTGTTACTGACCTTATGTGAAAGGAGATGTCAAACAAATCTCCTGCTAGTCACATGTGATTTGTTGGGGACAAAGAAACCACAAAGCAATCCTCCTCATTGACCCAGTGGACATCGCTCTCTCGGTGCAGCAAAGCTGGATGTGGACGGGGTGTGGTCAGAGGTCCTTGTGTCTTACATCTCCCTCCTCTTTCCATGGGGCGTCTCCAAGAAATGTCTTCTGGGGTGAAGCTTCACTCAGAATAAAGCAGAATTCCCAGATCTCCATCTCTCAGCCATTAGGAAAGCAAGACTGCTGATTAAAAAAAAAAACAAACCCAAACTTAAAAACAAAGAAGAGCCACCCAAAACGTAAGAACTAATCACCAAATTAGAGTGAGGAAAGAAGAGGCTTGAGGCATAGAAGGAATGAGTTTAGATTTAAAGAAAGAAGGACTTTGCACAGTGGGTGAGAACATTCTGGAACTCCTTATTCCATGGGTTGGTTTGAATTGAAAATTTAAAGATGTTGCAGAAGCCAGTGACTTTTACAAGGTTATTAAGCAGAGTTGTTTTGAAGTCAGCATTTATTTAATACCTTCTATTTCTCAGGCACTTTACTAGGTACATAATAGTCTTTGTTTCATTTCATTTCCACAAGAATTCTGTAAGTTAGGGACCATTGCTATTCCCATTTTATAAATAGAGCTCATATATGTTAAAAAACATATCTAATTGAGATGCACCCTGGGAATCAAACTTATTCTTGTCCAGCTGTTCTGTTTTTCTAAGGCAGACAAAAATGAACGGAGCAATTGCCTACTTACGTAGGTTGAAATTAGGTAAAAGGACAAGACCGCCATTCAATTATTCATGCTTGTATGCCTTCCTGCGTTCATTCCCTTAGCCAGTATTTAACTATTCAGTTCTGGGCACTGTGCTCTTGGTCATAACATGGCCCTTGGATCTATGGTTTAAAACAAGCCACTAGGGTAATACCAAGTATAAGGAAATATTTTGCTTCCATGACTCACATCAAAGTAGTACAAAGAGACAGGTACAAAGAACCAGAAATCCTTGTGTCCTTGGCATGGTTTTTCACTGGCCAAAGACTACTATAGTACCTCTCCCAGGAACTGATAGCCCACTTTGCTAAGTCCTACTGTCCATGAAACAGTCATTTACATATAAAAGCGTAAGCCCTGCCCTTTGTCTGGTAAGGAGCATGAACTATAAGAGAATCAAGCGAGGCTGATAGCTCCATGCCTGTTTTAGACCTCACCTCCTTACTCCTAGTCAAGGACATTTCTCCAGTTACCATCATCTCTTCTTCTTGAACTATGACTTTTCTCCTCTTTTCTGGATCATTTTTATCAGCATTCATACATGCCACTATTTTTCCCATATTAAGGGAAAAAAGCAACCACAACCTCCTTTGATCCCATTCTTCTTGCCACTTCACCGAAATCTTATCAAATCACTCTAAAGGTGAAGGCCATGTCTCACTCCTCATGCTAGTGGACCGGTCAACATCAACCTTCGGCCCAGTCAGCTCCCCCTTTGAAACGCTGCCTTCACGTGTCTTTCCAGGATCCCATCGTCATTAGTTTTCCTTTAAACTTTCTCGCTGCTTTGTCTGAAGTCACATTTGATGATTCTTTTGCATGTACTCAAACTCTCACTGTTGGAGTGACCAGGGCTCAGTCCTTAGGGTTCTTTGCCTTTCCACACACACGTTGCCTTGTGCTTTAAATATCACTCTCAAGATGTATTCTCTCCCTTCTGCTCCAGACCCACATGTCCCCTGCCGACCTGGCCTACTGGAGCTGCTACGGCCACCACAAACTAACATGTCCAAACGTGAGCTCCTGCTCGTCCTTCCTAAGTCATCTTCTCCTACACCTCCTGCATCTCTGTTAATGACGACACTCTTCCTCCCATTGTCCCAGACCAACGTCCTGGTGACATCTGTGACCCTCTCTTTTCTCTCACTTACCGTGTCTCATCGATGAAAAAAAAATATTCTCCTTTCAAAACACACCCAGAATTTCACCACTTACTTCCACTGTCCTACCTTGGTCCAAGCCGCCATTCTCTCTTGACTATAATATTGCATTAGGTTCCCAATTATGTTCTCCGTTTTTGTTCTTGGTTCCTCAAGCTGTATTTTCAACATAGCAGTCTGAGTGATCCTGCTAAAAATGCTCCAATACTTCCTGTGCCCCCCAGGTAACATCCCAAGTCCTCACATTGACCAGAGAGCCTAGTATGACCTGACTTCCCATTTCCTCTGTGACCTCAGCTCCTTCCATTAACTCTGTTCTGGCCACACCTCACAGACATGCCATGCACAGTCCTGCTTCAGAGCCTTTGCTCTTGCTTTTCTCTCTGCCTAGAATGTTCTTTCCCCAACTGCCACACGGCCAGCCCCGCACTTCATTTTAGGTCTTTACTCCAACGTCACTTGGTCCAATAAGTGGGGGTTTTTTTTAGGCCCAAATCTCAAATTTTATCCTCCACCTCTGCCTGGATTTCTGTATCTCCATTCCATCTTTTTATTTTTTTCTTCAAATACAGTATCTCCTACTATATATTTTACTAAGTTATCTTGTTTATTGTTGACCTCTTCCGGTAGAATATAAACCCAGTGAGGACAGGAATTCTTTATGGTTCTGTTAACACTGTAGTTCAGCATTCAGGCGAGTACCTGGAATACAGTCTATTTTCAAAAGTAGTATGTGGATAAATTGGATATTGAGAAAAGGAAGAAAGCCTAGGCCCAAGAAACTGCCTTGTTCGCAAAAGAAATCTGAAAAACACCAAAATAGATCAAAAGCCACTTTTAAGACCTTAATACTAGGACATTACCTAATACTAGGTCTCATACCTCTGAATCTTATCCATAAAGTGCTTAATAAAGTAAAATATTTGCTATTCTCTTCTGGGGACTGGGAGGGGAAAATTGCAAATATTGCAAAAGTATAAGGTGAAGGCCAATGATAAATTAACTAGGATATTGCTTATCATGCTTTAATATCAGCAGTACTAAAACACAATGCAGGCTTGGAGTCCAATGTCGTAATGGGCTTTCATCCACCCAAGCTTTCTCTAGCAGCAGCTTCCTCTTGTGAAATGTGGGCACACGTTTAGGTGATAAACGCTTCTTAGCGACTTACACAGGAAGCCTGCCTGTGGGATTGCGTGTTGCAATAAGGCGATAGAGCCTGAGGTGGCACAGAGTGCAGGGACCGATTGGTCTTCCTAAGGGTGAGTTTCACAGCAGACATTAGACCCACGTGCCCAGCAGATCTGAGAAATGGGTGCTAACTGCAAGGATCTTCCGGCAGCACAGGGAACCTTGCATGGGGAGGTGGGCATGTGGATGGTAAGAAAAAGGAAGTCTAAACATGGAGGCAAGTGGTTTCAAGGGCTCAGAAGGGCCTTGATCAAACCAATCTATGTTCTGGGCAATTTCTACACGCCGAAGAAACTTGTCATCAGAAATTGTCTAAGGTAAATGCCACTTCTGTGCTGGCCCCATACATTTTTTTCCATAAATAAAGCTGGGTCTCAGGTCAGAGCAGAGATGCCTGCCTGGTGATCAGAAAGAAACTCGTGGCTCTCTCATTCCCTCCCCCTTTCACTGACACCATCCATCCTTCAGGGAGCCCTGGCCCTGCTGGAGCTGGCCTCTGGCGCTTGATGCCCAGGATTTGCACTCAAAGTAGCCCCTACTTGGCTCCACACCATAGAGCTGACAGTCAACAAAGGTATTGCAGGTCCCTTACCAGCCATGGTCTACACCTCCCAAGTCTGCTGTCCACACTGGCTCTGGTCAGCTCGTGATTCTGGTCACTCCCACTCACAGTGTTGCACTTGCTGACTCTCCTGATTCCCCAGTTACCAGGCAGGTGCTACCTGGGGACCCTCGGTCAGACTCTGGGGCGGATCTTCCCACCCTTGCCCCCTGAACGTAAGGCAGCCTAGCACTGCCACCCCAGCCCCGGACCGCTGCACATGAAAGGTGACTGTCTAGTAGGGCTGTGTGCACATTTTGGGCAGGGAGTGTATAACGCCGGCAGCCAGGGTCACCTCCTCAGCCAGCACCCCCTTGTTCTGTGTCTAATTCAACAAACTCCACAGCAACATGGGCCTTGCACAGCTTACCTGACCTTCCTGGCCCTCACTGTCAACGCCCTCACTTAGCTGAGTGTGGTGTGAGCCTCCCTCTCGCCCCGTGGCCTCCTCTGATTTTCTGCATCACACTGCGGTGAGTGGGGGCAGCCTCTCTTGGACAGGAGGATCCAGGAAGGAAATAGAGGGGGAGATTCCAGGCTCTGGGTGGAGGAGCAGAGAGCCAGCCTGTCCTTACCCAGGACCTGTTCTAGAAGGTCACAGTTCAAGTGGGAAAAGTGGCTCATTGTTGACTCTTGCATTCCGTGAGAAGATGTCATAATGCACGTTCTAAGATTTGTTTTAGTTTTGGGCACCGTGGATTGACGCCCATGTCGCTCAGGATGATTTCTGACAGCTGATGGTGAGGACACATCCTCTGTCGCTCCTGACCCATGACCTAGAGGGATACTTACAGGGGACTTAAGGGACCTTTCCCGCCAAACTAAGGCTTCTCTGGCCATGACAAATATCCACAACGTGCTATTTGGAAGATTATAATCAGCCATTTCAGAGGCCCACTGATTTATGCTGCACTTTTTATCATTATTCTTTCTTATGATGAATATTCTTTTTGTTGTTTCACTATCGTTTTTATTCTTCTTTTATATTTGTAGAGCACTAGACAGTTTTTGAAGCACTTTCTCAGATGCCATCCATTTTACTGTCATGACGGTTGATGGCCGTGTGTCTTCCGGAAGGCAGTCCCAGCAGGGTGCCATAGGCGAACAGTCCCGGGAGATGTGAGGACGCGGACCGAGGCCTCTGGCTCCTTGTCCAAGGCTTTCCCACGAGCCCACACTGTCTGTCTGGTGGCGTGCCTGTGTTGTCCTTCAGGAGGTCTGACCTGTAGAACGCGTGAGTGTGCGAAATAAGGGTGCCCGTGGAGACAGGGCTCTGCGCTCCCACGTGCGCCGCGCACACTGACGCCAGGGGGCCCTGGAGTCACCCCATCCCTGCTCCTTTCTCTTGAACCACCGCCCCCCGGACAGAATCCATCTCTCCCGCCTCTGTTCTCCTGTACTGTGTAATTCGAAAGTGCGAAGAAAACACTTGGAAGATTGTAGTACAGATTGGTGTAAAAGGTGGCCTGGCTGAGGCTAGGCTATGACAACTTGAAGGCTAAGCGACACTCCCCTGGAGGCCCTCTCTGTGCTCCGGGCAGAAAAAATCACTCCAACGGTCACAGAATGTTCGGAGCTTCGGTTACAGGTGTCAGGCACCATCCTGTGATTTCCCTGGGGCCTGGGAGCTCTGTGGGAAATGACCTGAACCTTGTTTTAGCTGGAACTCAGAGCTTCACAGACACATCCGAGGGACTGAGTGGGGGTGCAGGGAGGATGGGAGGACAGAGCGAGAACTGAGAACCCATAGGAAGAAATCTCCGCAAGTGAGTAACGAGTCTGGGAAGGCAAGCTGGGCTCGGCCACAGGGTCGGAGGACAGGAGAGACAGGAGACCCCGGTGCAGAGCGAGGCTGCCCCGGAAACCACCTCTCCCTCGCCCATGAAGCTATGGTCCCTGCAGGACGAGGGCGCAGGCAGGAGCCCTTCCTCCGCTGCGGGTCCCCTCTCAAGGGTCTGGGCCCTAAAAGAGCATCCATCTCCCCCGCCGGCTGCAGAGAAGTGACCAGGGGAGTGCAGCAATTCCGCTGCTGAAGAACGTGTGTGCGGTGTCCTAGGACTACCCAAGCCTGGGTGCCAGCCAGTGACTCAGTGGGGCCACCAGCATGCCTGGTCTGTGAAAGACCCCAGCCTGGAGACCCCTGAAGTAAGGACACAGGCGTGGTGGATACGCAGCAAATTCTTACAGAGGCGGGTGTAAGACGTGCCCCATGACGGCGGGGCAGCTGGGGACGGAGGAGGCAGCTTGCGCGTCTCTCCATCCCTTGCTCTGGGGCTCCAGGCAGGAGCAGGTCTCCCCCATCTTTGGAAGATGCTTAGTGATGATTAATGACACTTGTGTCGGGAGGTGAAGCGCCTCTTCCTGGCCTCGGTCTTGTTTGGTTTCATTAGTTAATTTCTCCTTATTGTGGTGAAATATGTAAAATTTACCATTTTAGCCACAGTGAAGTGTGTAGTTCGGTGGCGTTAGGGTGCTCACACCGCCGGGCAGACATCACCGCCGTCCGTCCTCGGATCTCCTTCCATTTTGCAAAGCTGACGTTCTGTGCCTGTTAAACAAAAACGGCCTGTCTTCCTCCCTGGGGCCCAGCAGCTGCTCTCGGCCCTTTGGTGTGTAAGCATTTGACGACTCCGCCGACCTCGGCGGGACTGTGCAGCGTCTGTCCTGTGACTGTCTTATGTCACCTAGCACAGCGCCTTCGAGCTTCACCCAGGTCATTGTATGTGTTAAGATATTTGTCCTTTCTTTTTAATTAAAAGATTTTTTAGTGTGTATTTATTTTTGAGAGAGAAAGAGGTAGAATGCAGGCAGGAGAGGGGCACAGAGAGAGGGAGACATGGGATCTGAAGTAGGCTCCAGGCTCTGAGCTGTCAGCACAGAGCCTGATGTGTGGCTCGAACCCATGAACTGTGAGATCATGACCTGAGCCGCAGTCGGACGCTTACCCAATGGGGCCACCCAGGCACCCTGGGATGTTCATCCTTTCTAAGGCAAAATACTGTTCCATTGTGCGTCAATGCCGTAGTATATTTATCTGGTCACGTTAATGCGCACTTGGGTTGTTTCTGCCTTTTGGCAAATAGTGGGGCCACGAACTTGGGTGTGCAGTACCTTCCTCCATCATGTTGCGCATTGTTTCGCTTGCCCGCCCCACTTCACCCTCTCGGCTCCCCCACTTGACTGGCTCTTAGCCATCTCTCCTCTCTCACCCTACAGGTCACTTCCTCCAGGGAGCTTTCCCTGATTCTATAGACCAATTTGGTTGCCCCTCGCCAAGTTCCCACAGCACAGTTCACTGTCATTGCCTGTTTGTCTTTCCCACTAGCCCATCAACTTCCTGTCCAGCTCACCATTGTATCCCTAAGACCTAGTGCGACGCCTGGGCCAGAGGAACCCTCCGAGAACTCTGGAATGTAGGAGCACAGCCAGCCAGCCAGGCGGGACACAGGTGCAGTGCTTACGCCCACGGGTGGCCTTACAGGAGTCCATTCTTGCAGGGTGCTTCCCCCGTCTGACTGGGGTTCCTTCTCCAGGTGTTTGCTAAGCCCTACGGTAAGCCCCGGATGGGCAGCAGGCTGTGTAAGGAGGTCTCCTGAAATCCCCTGGCGGCTCCAGGCCCGGTGAGGCCATAAGAAGTGGGGCTGGGGAATTGCCCGAGGCAGAATGCGACAAGGCGGCAGAATGAGTGCCCCCGGAAGCAGGCTCAGGAAAGAACGTGCTACTTTCCCAGGGCTGCCTACCAAAGGGTCACCAGCTTAGAGTCTTAAAACGATGCACATTTATTCTCGTACATTTCCAAAGTCAGAACTCCAAAATCAAGGTGTCGGTATGGCTGGCTTCCTTCGGAGTCATTGGGGTGGGGGAGGGATCCGTTGCCTTGCATTCTCCGGCACCCTGAGGCTGCCTGCTCTCCTTGGCTCACCTCCCCTTCCTCCACGGGGGATATGGCAGCCCCTGGCTCTGTCCTCACCGCGTTTTCCCTGCATCCCTCTTCTGAGGACCGTGTGGTTGCCATGGGCCCACCCAGAGCATCCGCTGGCACCTCCCCATCCAAGGTCCTTAACTTAAGCCCAGCTGCACGGTCCCTTTGCCACGGTCGTAGTCATGGACGCCGAGGAGTAATGGCTCCTGCTCTTCCGTCTGCCCGGGTAGTTTCACATGATCCAGGCAAATGAGGGCAGACATTGCCAAGGGTGCTCCTTGCAGGACGGGGAAGGCTCCGGAAGGCTGGGGGAGGGGCAAGGACTCTTCAGGTACAGGAGGGGTGCGAGAAATGTGCGGGTTGGGGATTGAGCGGTGAGGCCCTGACTGGTCCGGAGCGAAGGGCTTTGTGTGGGTGAAACAATGCGGGAGAGAAGCAGGGGACGTTTGTCCAGACTTCCAAGGGCTCTGGCTGCTAGGCAGAGCCATCTGGCCGCACTGGGAAGACCATAAATACCCCTTGGCAGTTTCCATGTAGGAGTTCTGCACTCTCTCGGCTGGGTCTGCTCTGGATCACCTCCCAGCATCCTCTTTTACATGCTTTTTAACGAGCACTAAGATGGCAGTGGAATAAATCTTCTCAGACCCTTACGTGAGCATTTTAGTTGCCTTTCCCGGCAGCCCTCAGTAACAGCAAGTAAATAAAAGTGACATCCAGGAGCTGGAGGACCTTAAGAAGGGGAGGGGTGCTCAGTCCTGAGGGTCAGTGCCAGGGGCCGGCTTCCACAAGACCCAGGGAAGGTGTCCTGTCCCCCCTCCCCTCCGCCCAGGATGCACCTGTGCGTTCCTGTCCCATCAGCACCCTGGAGAACAGGACCAGCTTGGGTTGGAGGGTGTGTGTCTTGTTTCTGCTGTAATTTCCCTTTCCCTGTTCTCACACTAGGCAGAGGGCAACGGGGAGGCAGCAGCCGCTGGTATTCTCTGAGGGTCTCAGCGCCTTTCTCGGCCAGGATCCCAGCTCCCACACCTTCCAGTGGGTTCTGGGCGAGAATGTGAGGTGGAGGCACGGTGGGTCCTGGGCCAAGTCCTCACAGCGCCCTCTAGCACTCGGTTTCTGCTGTCTGCCCCGTCCTCTTTCAAGGGCCAGCCAGATACCCGGGGCCACTAGTCTGTGTGCTCTGATGCTGCTTATTTCTTACCTGGACGTGATTTCCAGTAATGCTGGGAATGCACATTATTGGTTCCAGCCCTGGATTCTTTTCTAGCCGAGAGACCGCCTACTTTCTGAAGGCGAAAAATAGAAAGTCAAATGCTCCCTGCACCTGACCGTGTTCTGTACCTCCACAGTCCAGGGTGTGAGCCTCCAATCTGGACCCCTCGGTGTCTCTTGTGGTCTAACCGTCACCTCCTGACTGCTCTCACTGCTCACAAACCAGATCCCACCATTCCCCTGCTCAAAACCCACCAATGGCTTGTCCTCTTGGGACAGAATCCTACCTCCCATCACAGCACGCTAGGCCTGCATCACCGGGCTCCTGGGGGGGCTTCTCGCTGGTGCTGGGACCCAGCACCTCCCTTCCCACCTCAGTCTTCTCACCGCTGCCTCTCTGGGCCGCACAACTTCCTTCCGATTTCAGAGGCGCTCCTCCGTCACCCCACTCAGCCCCTGCACAGAGGCCTCCCCAGCGCTCACATCTGACACGGCGCTCCCTCCCACCCGGCACGGTCTGTCTTCAGGGCGCTCACTGCCATGGGACATTTATTATGCGACTACATATTTGTGTCCCCCGACACTAGAAGGAAAGCTGTGTGAAGGCTGGTTTTCGTCATGTTCATCACTGGATCCTCGGTGCCTTGAACAGTGCCTGGCCCAGAGCAGACATGCCATAAATATTTGTCGAATGAGTAGATAAAATCGTTTGCTTCATAGATGGTGACTGAGGCTGTTGCATGCTGGGAACTATGATAGGTGCTTATTCTCGGTGCCTGGAAGCTCACAGTCCCCTGAGCAAAGATAAGGAAATAGGCATAAATATATCCATTATCTACATCATCTATGTCTGTGTATCTATATATAACTTTTATAGGGTGTGATAGATTCTGTAAATGAGGGATGCACAGAATATCCCGGAGCAAATGACATGACAGTGAATTTTCCCCCAAGGTCTCAAGAGTGGGCTTTGGCCTTGAGCTGGGCTCCCCACTCATCAGGTGAAGGGCTCCAGATCATCCTCAGAACCAGCCGGCTGCCCTCTAAGTCCTTAACCTTGCTGAGCCATTAGGAGTAAAGTCACATAGTTCTCCAGGATGCCCAGGCCTCAGAAGGTTCTGGTACTGGGCCCCAGAGGCTTGCCAGTGTGAGGGCCTCCCAGACCCTTCTCAGGAACCTCAGCGTAAGGGCCTACTATCCCCAGGACCTCAGCAGGGCTGGGCTCCCAAAGGGCCGCCCTCTGCATGTTGCCAAGGCTTGAAGACTGACTGTTAGACCACTTGCGGTGGCCAGTACTTGCTCGGAGGGCTTGGCCACATCCTGCAGAGCACTCTCCCAGCGGTGCTGTCCTGGGTGCTGGAGGCCAGTGCGCTGGACGCCAGTGTAGCCTGCCCTGGCTGTGAAGGCTTCTCCAGGCTACCCTGCATCCCTTCCAAGAAATCACAGGAGCACACTGGTGTATGTGCTGCTGGTTAGCCAGGGCGGGGGACGCCTCTATGGCAGCTGCCAGGACGCAGTAATGTTACTGTGGACACGCTCGTACTTAGAAGGAGAAGGGCCCTCTGCCCGGTGAACAAGGCTGTTCCCAGGTGCCCTTGCTGATCCAGGGTGGGCTCCCTAAACAGCACCAGCCCTGAGAGGTGAATCATTGATTCATATATGATTACACCCTTATATTGTTTCCAGAGAGTTTTACACACATTATGTAACTCGGTCCTCACAGCAGTCTTGTGAAGTAAAGGACTGTGTATTTGATCATGCTTTAAATAGTATTTTCCCCATTACATTTTATTATAGAAATTATGGAATGTGTGAAAAGGTACACTGCATACAATAAAAATCACATGTAATCCTACCATACACAGTCTCTACTGCGATGTTGGTGTATCTACCATCAGGCTTCTTCATGGAGGCATAAATTTATAGACAGGCATCAACTTATGGATCATTCTATTCTAAGAAAGTCCAGCTGAGTTGGGCTCAGATCTGGTCTGATGGCGGATGGGAGTATGTCTGAGGCTTATAGTCTTATAGTAAACTGTGGCTCACGGCTACTATCATCTCTGAATTTCTCTCCCAGTCGGACACAAGCTGTCATTATTCCACACCATGACCGTACGGATGTAGAACTCAATCCCTTCCCTGTTTCCACCGACCCCCCTCCCCCCACAAAACCATCTACACTCAGTATCCGTGTGCATAGAAAAATGCCTTAGGGAGAAACATTTAGGGAGACAGGAGGTCTTCGTAGCCATACAAACAATGCCCCCAGGTTGTTCAACTGAATTTTCCCCTCTTCTGTTCTCTCCTAATTTTTTTTTAATTTTTTTATTTAAAAAAAATTTTTTTTTGAGAGAGAGAGAGAGAAAGAGCACAAGTGGGGTAGGGGAAGAAAGAAGTAGAGAGAATCCTAAGCAGACTCCACACTATCAGTGCAGAGCCTGGTACGTGGCTCAAATTCACCAACTCGGAGATTATTAGCTGAGCTGAGATCAAGAGTTGATGTTTAATTGACGGTGCCACCCAGGCACCTCTCTCCTAATTTTCTAATGCTTTATGTATTAAAAAATTTGTTTTAATGTTTGTTTATTTTTGATAGAGGGAGAGGGTGAGCAGGGGAGGGGCAGAGAGAGAGGGAGACGCAGAATCCGAAGGCGGCTCCAGGCTCTGAGCTGTCCGCACAGAGCCTGTTGCAGGGCTCCAACTTATGATCATAACTTGAGCTGAAGTTGGATGCTTAACCAGCTGAGCCACCCAGCACCCAGGCACCCCACACTTTATGTATTTTTAATGTGGAGCAATTAAGGATAGTTTTTGTTTACTAATCTCCATCTACCCTTCCCCAAGGGGGTGCCTGTTTCTGTTAGGGAAGAATGTTCCTTCCCAAAAAAGGTTCTCCTAAGTCTTCTTAGTTGCAAACCATGGAGATCAACGTAAGGCAAAAATATAAGATGTATCAGAAAACAATCTGGGTATTTCACAGTTTGAGAGGGTGGAAATGCAAAAAAAAAAAAAAAAATCTCAGGACAGAAACCAAACTATATTAAAATAATGGATGGCCAAGAGACTCCCACCACTTCGATAACTAGAGCGTTTTCCGGGTTTCATCAACCTTCTCAAGATTCAAATGCTGGGAAGAGCATCTGATTGGCCTAGATGGTTTCACCCGTCCATAATTTGGCCTGGAAGGGCAGGACACTTGGCTTGGCAATCCTGCCAACACAGCACTCGGTGCCCGGCCCCTGAGTGGCTCAGTTAGTTAAGTGCCCCACCCTTGATTTCTGCTCAGGTCATGATCTCATGGTTCATGAGTTGGAGCCCAGCATCAGGCTCTGTGCTCACAGCATGGATTCTCTCTCTCTCTCCCTCTATCTCTGCCCCTCCGCTGCTCATGCGCTCTCTTTCTCTCCAAATAAATACTACACTTGATCTTAGCCAAAAGGCCGAGAAGCGATTCTCTCAAAATAAATAAACATTTAAAAAAACCACTACATTCAGTGGCACACAAGCAGTTCTCTAGGGCAAACGAGACTGCTTTGTGTTACTTATAAGTGAAGGAATAGACACTTGACCACTGGCTTACTAGTCTCAGCGATCTATCATTTATCTCCTAATTTATTGGGGGAGGGGCATGCCCTTTGAGGCCTTATTCCCGTGTCCCTTGGAAAACTTCCATCCACCCTTTTTTCATTCAGTTCTCAGCTTATACTTTTATTTTTGGAGACATTGTCTACGATCCCCAACCCAAATGTGGGTCAGGTGCCTGGCTTTGGTGTTCCCAGGGCACCAGAGCTGTTCCTAGACAAACCTTGAGTCTTAATCTACAGGACCTAGCACAGAAACTGATATGTCGATGGCGCGCCTAAAGTATTGCGGATTGACTTATCTGACACGAAAGAAGTGTCTTCAGAAGACTTGCCTGGGGAAGAATAATAGGAGGCGAAGGGAACTCGAATTGGTCCCAGAGGGAAAAGACCCCTGATTGAGAAGTGAGTAAATGGCCACTGGAATGAGCATCTCTCACACAAAAGAAACACAAACACCTACACATTCTGCCCTCAAATCACAAAGGACCAAACAATTGGAGAGGAGACTATAGATAATTGCAGCTGGAAGCAATTAGCACAACAGCAGGTGCCGCGGATGCCAGGAGCGTGGGCGGTGGGCCGCCCTCAGCGGGGGGCGGTCCGACGTTCAGCCAGAACCCTGGGCGGAAGATGGTGCCTTAATTGTCAGTCCCCAGAAAAAAAACCAGGAATGTGGAACCTGGGGAGGGATGCATAGGCTCTGCCAAAGTCTGGCACCAAAAATAACAGAGTTAAATTTTACGGGATTAGCTAATTAAACTTGTTACCCTCTGCGTGTAGCACTTTAAAAATATGTGTAAATGGTCACCACCCAAGCTAATGTGATAGATCTTCTTAGATAAAATAACAGCAGCCAACATGTGCCAGGCACTGTGCTAAAGCACTTTCCTAAACCATCTCCCTTCAACCCGATAGGGGATACCATGGCCTGGCTTGCTTAATGTCTACTGTACCTCCTATGATTGCTTCCTACATACACTATAGTGCGTGGGAAACTGAAAACTATATTTCCCAGAATGCTTCATAGTTAGAGTCTGCGTGTGATTTTGTTTATCCAATCAGATTTCTTGAAACTCGAGTTCCTTGGTGTGTTAAGTAGGGAGATAATCCACTTCCGAATACAGATCTAGTTGGCCTAGTCCATTTGACTCTGGAATTAGCAGTGGGGAAGGTAGCTTCCAGATTGCTACATTTCAGATATTCCTTGGACCAGCAATTCTGGTGACTTTGGATCATTGGATTATATCTAAGGGGACGTATTCCTAAATTTAGCAGTTAGGACAGTGACCTATTTCTTCAGCTTTATGACTGGCAGATGTAGGAGTTCTCTTTCTGGGCCAGTAGGACAATTTTGGAACTTATTTGAAGAGGCCGATCCTAGGGCCTGCTCCTCCCATCATTCAACAATTTTGTAAGCACATGGTTCACTGTATTCAATCATTTTCTGCTTGACACACCTGGTGTGTTTTATGTTATCTGCATGAACCCTGACCAAGCCAAGCAGTACTGTTCCCATTTCAGGGATGAGAATACTGAAGCAGAAAAGAAGAACGTTACCTAGGAAGTGTGGAACTCTGTTTTGGACTCAGGGAGCTTGGCTGAGTTGAATACCCGTCCACCACCATGCTATTCACTCATGCTTTCACCCACAATGAGCTGTTGGAGACCTGTAAGCTATGCAATACGCTCACCTCTGAGGGTGTTACAGTAAAAAACAAAGTGGAAGATTCTTAGTTCTAACTCTCCTGATTTGTAATAGAAAGTCAGATAGTTATAAGTGCATTTAAATAGTGATATATTTTGCTACGGGCGTGCATTGGAAAGAGGCACGCAGCGTTTAAAAGCAGACGGTCTGTATCAAAAAGCATTGTATTATACAAGAACTGGTCGCTGAAGGGATTCAATTCAAATTTCAGTTTACACATAATTCAGTCAAAATATTGATAAGAATGGAAGGAGGCGGCTAGGAAGAAAAGGAAAGAGTGGGTTGGTAAATAGGTTGGCATCCTTTGCTGTCATGAAGCCCTTTGATCCTCCCCCGGGCTTCCCAACACCCCAGACCAGCAGCATTATGTGACTTCAGAGGGCCTCGAACCCATCTGGGATTCTACCCTATGGAAGAAGAAAGTACGTTTTGAGTAGGGGCCTTGAAAGGAGATAGCGTTCCCCACTGCTGGAAATTTCTTTCTGGTGCTGAGATGGAAGAACCTGGTAGCTAGGTCCTGTGAGACTTCTGATCACTGCCGACTGAAAAAGAAAACTCTGGAGAAACTAAAGACTCTCCCAGTAGAGGCTTAATCTGCTGTTGGCAGAAGAAAGACTCCAGGGACGTGAAATCTGGTGAAGCCACAGAAGCCCTGGAGCCATAAATATGCCCCAGGAAGGAATTTTGATTCTAAGTTTCGAGATCAAGAGTGACTTGAAACAAATGTACTCAAGGTTAGGGATTAAGCCAGGGCAAGAGAATTGATAATAATGAATAATTAGTTAGGTATCCAAAACTTCCTGGGGCATTAGGTTTTATTTTCTTTCAAGACTTAACACTTTTGGACTATCCACATATCTCTTTGACACTTATTTATCTAAATAGAGAATCATCTTTTATGAGAGAAGGAAGCTAGGTGCCCAGATGTCCAGGCCACATGTTTATCCCCAAGGTAACTCGAAGGCATTGGGTTCTAATTGCTGTCCAGGACCCAGGAAGAAATAAAGAATTTTGTGCGTGCTGGACTTGTTCTAAATGTAAAAATGACAGCAACATCATGGATTTTGCAGAGAACTAAGGAAAAAATTACTCTAAGAAGAAATCTTGAGGTACACGTGGGCTTGGAAGATACTCAAGTTAAGCATATGTGCCAGGTGGACGGTTTCATTTGTTTTAAGAAAACAGGGATCTATGATCCTTTGCTGTCAATTCATCAGCTGACACTTTGTCATTTTCAGACACTTGCGATACATCACCAAGGAACATCTCCTTCAACCACTCAATTCACAATGTAGAGACATGATGAACGCCTACTATCCATCAATAAAATATGTATTCGCTTCCTACTATGTGCTATGTTTTGAGGAATACAAAAGATACATCAGTCAAATAACTGATGCCGGAAAATTAAAATTAATGTAAGACTTATACCTATTTCTCTCCTCCCTTTCCTGAGGGAGAATCATTCTTTTTTTTTTTTTTTTTTTTTGTTCCACTGAAGTCAGACTCTGTCTTATGACTTTGACCAATTAAATGCAAGGGAAATTGGCGTGTGTCATTTCCAGACAAAAGTTTAAGAGCCACTTCTTGCTTTACCGTAGTCTCCTTTCCCTTTGCTGTGATGACAGGCCGTGTTCCAATAACAGCTTCTTAGTCAGCCTGGTTCTGGGAGGAGAGCGATACGGAGCTGATTCCTAACTGTGTTGCACTTGACACGTATCTTGAATAAGAAATAGCCTTTTGTTTTTGTAAAAAGCAACGTTTTAAAATTCTTTGTTACCATAGCATAACTTAGCCTAATCTGACAAATACAAGACATCTTTATAAAACCAACATTTATTGAGTACTTACTGTACCCTGAGCATACACTGAGGGCTGTCTAGACATTATCTCAGTGAATTCTCATAAAGATACCATGAAGTATATATGCCATTACTACTATTTTATAGATGTTGAACTGAGTCCCAGAACTAAATTCAGACCATGCCATTCTGTAGCATTGGAGTTGGATTTCAGACTCTGGTTTGCTTGGCTCTAGAGCCCATGAACTTAACCATTGTGTCATACTAACATAGATGGTAGGCTGAACACAATCACAGGTCAATAAGGAATTTTTATAATAGACTCTAAGTGCTTTGGGCAGTTCAGAAGGGAAGAGATCAATGTGCACTAGACCTTCTTGGGAATAGCTTTGTAGAAGAGGTAAAATTTGAAAAATGGGTAGGTTAAAAGATAGGGAAAAAGGAAGCTATAATATTCTGTGACCTTTTGGAGTGGAAAGGGGGAGGGAAGAGACCTCATCTATCTGGGTGAAATAAGGCAATACAATGGATTCTCCAAACCTGGAAATTGGTTTAGTCTACCCTTAAGAACTTCACAGCCAGAGAGGGACGATGAGGCACTTACCCAAATTGCTATAATTCAGGCAAGCTCCATTGGGAAGCATTCAGGAATTCTCTATAAAATTGTGTTAAGATGTATTAAACCATGACTAAGTAGAAACCTCCTCACCAATGCAGGATAGGAGTTTGGAAAAAACAAGTCATCTGTGCAGTAGGCAGCTCAAGTCCAGATTCAATAACCCCAAACACACAGAAGTCTTTGTTCCAGATCCAAAAGGTGCTGGTGTAGAAGTAATCCAGTAAGGCAGTGGAAGATGGCAGGAGAAATGATTCTCTTACTGTCCATCGCTGTTCCCAGCCGCATCAGACCAGAAGGGCTAAAGGAATTCCAAGGCTATTTTTTTACATCCTGCCTCTGTGGTACTGACTTAGGCATGGGATGAGGCCACGGTTTCATGGGGACCTCAGTGGTGGAGACATATAGACCAGTGTTTCTTGGTTCCTTACCTGTCACCTCCAGAGATTCTGAGGACATCTGGAGTTGCACTTAAGAATCTTCATTTTTACCAAGCCCTTGTGTGATTCTAATGTTGATGGTTTTTGAACTTGATTAAAAAACAAAAACATAACAGTAACAACACCAAAGAAAATAGTTTTCTGGAAGTTATGGAAGGCCTACATGAAAACTAACTGGGGGCTCCAGGGTGGCTCCGTTGGTTAAGCATCTGACTCTTGATTCTGGCTGAGGTCATGATCTCATGGTTTGTGAATTCAAGCCCTGCATCGGGCTCTGCACTGACAGTGTGGAGCCTGCTTGGGATTCTCTCTCTCCCTCTCTCTCTCTGCCCCTCCCCCCTCACGTATGTGTGTGCTCTCTCTCTCTCTCTTTCTGTCTCTCAAAATACATAAACTTAAAAAAATAATAAAATAACACTAACTGAAATACCAGGAATAATGTGATGAGTTCCTTGAAAGAGATAGATAATGCTTTATAGGGATTACAAAACTAAAATAAAATTTAAAAATAGAAAATAATTCTGTGATGGGCAAAAGGAAATAGTGTGGGGGTGTTTCATAAGCCTCTAAAACTACATGTAAATAAATGTTTTATTGGCTCATTTGTATCTTTCCTGGAGAAAAATCTAAATTTTCATCAGATTTTTAAACTCAAAATGTTTTAGAGTCACGAAACCTGAGTAAGTGCCGTTTTAATTGACTTATTTTATTTTATTTTATTTTTTTTATTTTGAGAGGGAGAGAGAGAGCGCATACACACACCCACAAGCAAGCTGGGAAGGGACAGAGGGAGAGGGAGAGTCTTTGAAAAAAACTTTTTTAATGTTTTTATTTTTGAGAGAGAGAGTATGAGCAAGGGAAGGGCAGAGAGAGAGGAGACATGGAATCTGAAACAATCTCCAGGCTCTGAGCTGTCAGCACACAGCCTGACGTGGGGCTCGTATTCCTGAACTGTGAGATCACGACCTGAGTCAAAGTCAGACTCATACCTGACTAAGCCACTCAGGTGCCCCGAGTGAGAGTCAGTCTTAAGTAGGCTCCATGCCCAGTGCGGAGCCCAATGCTGAGCATGACTTCTTGATTCTGAGATCATGACCTGAGCCGAAATCAAGAATCAGACACTTAACCGACTGAGCCGCCCAGGCACCCCTTACTTGGACTTTAGAGGGAGGCTGAAATTTTATGAACCAGACAGACATGGTAGTATTAGTAATAGGAATGGCATGAGCAAAGACAGAGTCAGGAAAGCAAGACAATTTTTTGTGACATATTAAGTTTGAGATGTTTATAGGACAGTTGTAGGAAGTAATGCTGGGAAAGCAGGCAAGGGTAAGTTCATGGAGAGCCTTGATTGCCAATTATTCATAATGTAATAGGATGCCATTGAACGTGTCTCTCTGCCCTTCCCCTGCTCACACTCTGTCTCTTTCAAAAATGATGTGTTAGATCTGCAGTCCAGAAAGATAAAACCCTCCAGTGTGTGGGATGGATTGGACAGTTGAGAGAATGGTGGAGATACTGGACAGCAGGCTGTAGTTGGTGCTAGCAAGAAGGCTGAGCACATGAAAAGCACAAAATAGAAACGAAACATATTTTTAAGGAATAATTGACAATATTTGACAATTAAGTGGATGTAGGATGGAGTCAAGGATGACCAACTGAGGTTCACTGAAAAGAGAAAGGATATGCCCTTTACAGGAAAAGGTAAGGCAGGTGCAATGACAACGGATCTCTACTGAACCACAAGTATGTTCCAGGCACTAAACATGGTGATTTGGGTGCATTATCTCTTTTTATCTTTTCAAGAACTCTGTGAAGTAGATACTTCTATTTTCCCACCTCACAGGTGAGGAAATAGAGACACAAAAATGTGTTTCTTGGGGCACCTGAGTGGCTCAGTTGGCTAAGCCTCCCACATAGGTCATAATCTCACACTTTCGAAGATGGAACCTAAAGTTGGGCTCAGCACTCTCTGACAGTGAGGCGCCTACTTGGGATATTCTCTCTCTCTCTCTCTCTCTCTCTCTCTCTCTCTCTCTCTCTCTCATTCTCTGCCCCTTCCCTACTTGCTTTCCTTTTCTCTCTCTCTCTCTCTCTCTCTCTCTCTCTCTCTCTCTCTCTCTCAAAATAAGTAAACTTAAAAAAATGAATTTCTGGGACACTTGGGTGACTCAGTCAGTTATGCATCCAACTGCAGCTCAGGTAATGATCTCACAGTTCACGAGTTTGAGCCCCACATCTGGCTCTGCACAGGCAGCTCAGAGCATGGAGTCTACTTCAGATTGTGTATCCCTCTCTCTCTGTCCCTCCCTCTCTCTCTCACTCTCTCTCTCTCTCTCTCAAAAATAAATAAACATTAAAATAATTGAATTTCTTAGGGTCACATGGGTAAAGCAGTGAGGAGCTGAATCTGGAACCCAAGCCTATAAAACTTGAAAAGCCGTGTTTTAAACCAGTAGACTATACGTTTTGATGGATGTGAACATTAGTTCAGACTTGGAGCTATTTCAATATGTCACTTGAACCTTCACATGGAGATGTCTACAACACATTTGGAAAGGTGGAAATGTAACTTAGGACAGTGGTTAGAAATGGAATCTGTGTTGTATGGATGATGGTGAGGCCATGGGGTAGATGAGATCACTGAGGTGGAAAAAGCAGCGGGAAGAGAGGAGAAATAGACGCAGGGCTGGTGACCAGCCACCACTGGGGGCGGGAGAAAAGAGGGAGAACCAAAGACAAAGGGCAGAGAAGAGATTACAAATACAGGAGAATAATCAGGTACTGTTGTGCAACCTAAGGGAAGTGACAGCGGCCAGAAAAAGAGGCCAATTATACACTGCAGAGAAGTCAAAGAAGATGAGGAACTGAGAAGAGCCTTTGAAGTTGTCAATTAAGAAAAGTTCGTTGTATAGAGTGTAATTTGAGTTAATTATTTGAAATGGGAGCCAGAATGAAGGATGTTCAAGGGTGCAGGATGGTGATAAGGGGAAGCAGTGAGAGCACACAGGATTTGGAGTCATCAAAGAAAGGAAGAAAGAGAGCAACTGGTCGTTCCAGATGGCAGCAGGATTCAAGAGAATCTTTTATTTGTTTATTTTCACTCAGTGAGAATCTGAGCATGTTAATAGTGCCAAGGGAAAGAGGTAGAGGTGAGCAGGGTTTGATGATGCAAGGGAGAGTGGGGAGGATTGCTGGCGTGACACAAGGGAAGGACGGGCCTTGGGCAAGCACCAGAATGTTACTGTTCATACAAAACTGCTATCGCTATTTCTGTTACTGTTAAAATAACAAAAACAATAATTGCAGCCTGGGTCACCACTAGGACCTCTATGATTAATCTAGGCACATCGTTCAAGAAAATAAGAACAAAACAAGCCTCTAACCCATCCTTCTGGAAGTAAACACTTGGCTGTTGGGTCTTGGAGAAGGCAGCATTCTTTGACTGCAGTAATTGCAACTTCTTCTTTGCAGAAAGAGGGCTCAAAGCTGCTTAGCAGCTCGGCAGCACTGCGGCCCCTGAGCTTCGGCAATGTGTATGACAGAGCTGTCCCTAGGGCTTCTCACTGGGTAGCTTTATTGCAAGCTTCTGGTAAATGTCTTACTAAATCCAGATGGACAGAGAGGCTAGATTTGCCTCATTGGGGCCAATTAAGTGGGACTAGGAAGATGTCCTACAACCTTTGCAGCAGTCAGGCTCTGCTGCCAAAGAGATTGTGACTTGCCCAAGGTCACATAGCAAGTGGCAGAGCTGAATCTTAAAAACCCACATCTCTAGAACCAGTCTCTTTCTACGGCACCTGGAAGAACACCTTAAGTACAGAATGTTGCTAAGAAGTTTCTTCCTATATACAAATCTCCATTTCTGTGGTCTTTTCTCTCCACCAACTTCAAGTTTCCCTCCACTGTGGGAAAAGGAAATGTTCAAAGCTGGCTTAGGGATTGGCTGTAGCATCCACATGTTGGCACATAGATGTCTCTTGATGCTTTTAATCATTAATGGGCTTTTTTTTGGTCACAAAAGGTATGAGTTTCCTATTGCTGCTGTAACAAATTACCGCACATTGATGGCTTAAACCAACATAAATTTATTCTTTTACAGTTCTAATTGCCAAAACTTTGAAATAAGTTTCACTGGCCTAAGTCAAGGTGCCAGAAGGTCTGGTTCTTATGGAAGCTCCAGAAGAGAATTTACTTCCAGAAGCAGCAGATATCTGTCATCTGACTCCTCCTGTGATTATATGGGGTCCACCCAGATAATCCAGGGTGCTCTCTCCACCTCAAGATCTTTAACTTAGTCACATGGCAAACTCCCTATCAACATGTAAAGTAATATGCCCACATTCCTGGGATTGAGACATGGACAGCTTGAGTGGCCATTATTCAGCCTACCACACAGAGTAAGGAGCAAATATATACTGATGTAGACATATGTCAATAAATCAGTTAGCAAGTATTTATTAAACACTTACTACATGCCAAGCTGTAATAGGGGAGGTGTAGAAAATCTATATCAATCTAAGGCATGTTCTCTTCCCTCAAGGACTCAAAATTTTTCTGGTAAGAGGAAGCCAATATTTATGAAACAATTTTATTCTGAACTCTGGGGTACTATCTATAAATGCCATGGGCTACAGGAAGCTCACTTGAGTTGTGCAGGTTGGAGCAATCAATGAAGTTTTCATGGAGAAAATGCAGAGACTCAAAATAGATATGTAGAATATGGATGGAGGAGGAAGAGAGGGAGGGAAGGAAGCAATTCTAAATGAGATGGACTGCAGGAGCCAGAATGTGGCCACAGGAATAGAATAGGGCTGAGAAACATAGAGATTCACCAAGATTGGGGGTCAACAAATTATCAGTCCCAGGTCAAATTCATTACTCTGTTTTTATAAATAAAGTTTTATTGGGACTCAGACATATTTATTTGATCTATGGCTGCCTTCACACAACAATGGCAGAAAGGAACAGTTGTGACAGAGGTCATATAGCCCACAAAGCCTAGAATACTAAAACAGTCTGGCCTTTTATGGACAAAAGGGAAAATCTGCCAATCCCTTCCCTAGATAGAATACTTGGTAAGTCTCTTGAGCTGGAAAGATACTATAAAGACTCAAAGCAGAGACATAGCAATGAGGAGACTATTGTCTAGGCCAAGGTCCATCTTTAGTTCAGCTCCAGTCTTCCAGTTAGTTTGCTCATTTCATTCTTCTGTACCAGCCACAATTTTCATAAAAGCTTCTTGTAGGTCAGAAAAGGGGCTAGACAAGATAAAGAACATGGATCAATCAGCAAAAGCTTCTTCACTCCTAACAACTGAGCCTATTTGTATTTTTAACAAACATTTCTTTTGTACATAAACTGTGGGGGAAACAACAAAATTAGTCTCTGCCCTCCGGGATCTCTGAGCCTAATAGAAGAATCAACACAAACTCACAGGGAACAGTTAAAGTAAAGTAGGCACAAGGTGATAAAAATGTCAGAGTAAGGGAGACAGATGGTAAGTGTGATAGAAGGAATTTACAGAAGAAGAGGATGAATGTGAGTTAGGTGTGAACAGAGCAGTTTGGGGAAGCCTTGAGGAAATGGGATCGGGTCTGGTCTTGAGGAATGGATCACATTTAGGCTGGAAAAGTGGATATGGAATACAGCATGAGGGAAAGAAAAGATGGCCACAGGTTGGAATTGTAATTATGAATAAGAGTCCAGAAAGTACACAACTGATACCATTGGGAAGTTAGAATACTCAATTGTGCATCCAAAGTATGCAGAGCTGTAGAGAAACCTAGCACATCCTACCATCACACCTACCACAGTCTTCCCATGGATATAAGATCAGTTCATCATAGACGCATACATACGAGATGAAAAACAATGACAGAAGACAACGAATGGTAATTGTCAAATGGGTAGTAAAGGCAGTAACTGTCATAATCAGGTTATTCCCGTTTGAGATGGTTGTGGCTCTTTGAGAAAACATCATTAAAGAAATGTCTGGTGTACTTTGACAGGGCATTCCCTAATTTTTACTGATTACTATTTCTGCTACCACCCAAGGATAAAAAGGAAGATGAATATTTATAGCCTTGGGACCACAGACCTTGCTTTCCAATTCTCCCCAGAGTTCTTTCTCAGTAGAACTTTTTTGGCTAGACCACAAAATCTCGTCCAACAGTGAATGGAATGACATATTTTTTAACTCTGTGTAAATTAACCCTTCCTAATGCTAGAAATGTCTCAGGATGAAAAGGACAGTTGTAAGAAGCAATGAATTTCCCAACACTGTGGTTTGAAAGCAATGTCTAGATAGTTGCTTGATAAAAATATTGTACGGGGTGCCTGAATGGCTCAGTCCATCGAGTGTCTGACTCTTGATTTTGGCTCAGGTTGTGATCTCAGGGTTGTAGGATCAAGCTCTGTATTGGGCTCTGCAATGAGCATGGATTCTGCCTAAGATTCTCTCTCTCCCCCTCTGTCCCTCTCCCCCACTCATGCTCTCTCTAAAAAATAAAAATTTTAAAAATTGGCAAAACGAATATTGTAGAAAAAATGGATGCATTGAACAGTGGGAAGCGAAGAGCGGGGAATGCAGAGATCTCTTTTATGATCCCTCTTACACTGCGGGATCTAGGCATACTTTATTTTAGGCTCAGTGGGAAAATGGTAACATCTACTTATAGAGCTCTTAGACCCATTGACCAGGATACAGATAAGCAGAAGGTGATTAAGTGAGGCTTGTATTAGAAGGAGGGTTGCCAAATTCAAATCAGGCTTTGATTTCAGTTGGAAGTTGAGGAGACTGTGATCCTCTGGGGAATAAGGAAAATATGGGGAACGAGGAGGGAAGGGCGGAGAACCTGTGAGTCAACAAGCTGCTCTGCCCAGGAAGCGACGCCAGGTCTTGTTTGCAGTGCTCTCATGAACAGAACTAAACTCATCAACAGAATGAAGAAGTTAAGAGTAATATTGGCTTTGATGGAAATGAGCAGGTTGCTTAAAATACCTATAGGAAAACCTATTTTTACCTAAGTCAAGAAACAGCACCATCCACCCAAGCAGAGTCTAAGAGACAGAGTGAGTTCATAGATTTCTTTTCTAGGGATGCCATAAAAAAGTACTACAAACTATATAGCTTAAAATGATAGAAATTTATTGTCTCACTGTTCTGGAGGCCAGATATCTGAAATCCAGGTGTTGGCAGGGCCATACTCCCTCTGAGGACTCTAGGGAAGAATTCTTCTCTCGCCTCATCTAGCTTCTGATGGTGACTGGAAATCCCTGGTGCCCTTGACTTATAGTGGTATCACTTCCATCTCTGTCTTCACCTCCACATGACAGTGGTCCCTCTGTGTGTATTTCTTCAACAATCCTTCTTATATGGACACCGGTCATTGGACACAAAGCCTACCCCGATCCAGTACGATTTCATCTTAACTAACCAGATCTGCAAGACAAAATAAAACCAACCAACCAAGCCAACACACACACAGAAAACCACCTTGTTTTTAAAGAAGGTCATATTCTGACCTATTCAACCCAATGCAGTTGGGAACCCCAAATGTTATTAAATAGTACTTGAAACTGCTTGAAAATAGAGAAAGTCACCGATTTCTGCCTGTGTGTTTTTTTAATTTTTGGTTTACCATTTTTCTCCTTTCGGCAACAATAATGGCTAACAGGCGTGGAATATCTGCTTCCCACCACACACGATTCTAGTGCCTTCTCGTACTTGATCTTCACACGATGGACATGATCATTCGCTCCATTTTATAGAAGCAGTGACTGAGACTTAGAATAAGGAACTTGCTGAAAGTCACGTCAGTGGTAAATGCCAGAGCGAGGCCTCAAGCCAAGGCCATGTGACTGAAAGGCTGATAGAGATATGTAAGTGATTACTGACTAATACATATTTATATTGTTATCTTTCTGAAGTCATGTTTATATTAACATCATAATTGGGTGGAATGTATGCATTAATCTCCAGATTCTCAGTTATCTCTTCTTAGAAGGAAACGTATTCTTTTGAACATTTGTGATCCAGCCACCTCACGGCAACTCTGTTGAACTGGAGGCACACTGCCTCAGAGACACCAGCCAGACTGGACTCGAGGCAAGTGGCTCAAATTCTGCAGATCGAAAGTATTTCCGCCGCGTCTACATTTACGTGCTGCACCTGTAAGGTGCTTTCATGTCCGGTCAAAGGGGAAATTGCAACTGATGGAAAGGTGATTCCTCACACATGATTGTTATTACTATCATGAATTTTTTTTTTATCATTATCATTTAAGACAGTAGTTCTCGACCAGGGTGATTTTTCTCCCCAGGGGACACTTGGCAATGTCTGGAGACATTGGTTGTCACAGGTGGGGGCAGGGTTTTATTGCGTGCATTGAGTGAAGGCCAAGGATTCTGCTCAATGTCCTGTACTGCGCAGGACAGTCCCCCGGAACAAAGAATGATTGAGGTCTCAATATCAGTGATGCTGGGGTTGAGAAACCCTGGCGTAACAGTCGGTGGTAAAAGAGGGTGCTCCTTAGGAGTCTCCTCGCTGAATATGGGGTTCCACTGTCACGCTGTCAGACTCGGCGCTTAATCAGATGTTTCACGACCCTATCCTAGTGACTCCTCTCTCGGTAGTGAAGACAATTGATAATGATGCTTAATATTTACTGACCTCTTACTACGTGTCGGGCCCTCTTCTTAGTGCTTTTCGTGTATGGGCTCGATCAGTCCTCGCTGGGGCTCTCCTGAGAGAGTGCCGTTATTACTCTCATTATACAGACGAGGACGTGAGGCACAGCAAGTTTGGGAACCTTGCCATAGGCTACGAAGCCAGTGCAGGGCGTAGGAGGGTCCTGCTACGCTAGCCTTCATTATGCTCTTCCCCTCTCCTGCCTCCTGCAGGCGAGCAGGCTGAGTACCCAGCTGCCCCTTTTGTGGAATAATCCGATGAGTGGGAATAGGACTCCCACTTCACAGATGGGGAATTGGAGGCATCCAAAGAGAAGGAAAGTGGCATGCTGTTCACGGGCATTAACCCAAAATATAGGAAATAGTGAGACCCTATGCTCATGTTCTCTTCCAACTCATATACCACATGTGGATTTTTTTTCCCCCTCCCAAGAAGTCTTGTCTTAGAATGAGGTGTGCCTAGTAGAGTTTGAGTGACTCTAATAGTGCCTACTGACTACTGCTGACTGGATAAATGGATGAGTGGATGGGTGGACAGATGGGTGGGTGGGTGGAAGGAGGGAGGGATGAACAAATGGATGGCCAGGTGGCCAAATACTGAGCTGCCAAGATGGCTTAAGGAATGATATACTGGGGGGAGGGGGGGTTGGTGGGTGCCTGGGTGGCTCAGTTGGTTAAGTGTCCGGCTTCGGCCCAGATCATGGTCTCATGGTCTGTGGGTTTGAGCCCCGTGTCAGGCTCTGTGCTGACAGCTAGCTCAGAGCCTAGAACCTGCTTCGGATTCTGTCTCCCTCTCTCTCTGACCCTCCTCCACTCTCACTGTCTCTTTCTGTCTCTCAAAAATAAATAAAAAACATTAAAAAAAAAAAAAAAGGAATGATATACCAGGGAAGAGGGACTTCATTCCTGAGAGTGTAATTGTAATCAAGAATCCTAAGTTCTCAAAGGTGGTAGCAAAGCTCGGAGCCTGCAGAACCCAAAGGAGCCAGAGACCGGAAGGAGAAGCATGACCTGAAATTTACCTGAGTCCAAGTGCCGTAGTATATAGCAGGCTCTTACTTGTCAGAGCCTGGAAATGAGGCACCTTCCCATGTGTCTGTATCTCCTTTCCCTTCTAGACAAAGGTTTTCCCAACCTCAGCACTATTGACATTTAGAGCCAGATAATCCTGTAATTGGGGGGGAGGGGTAGGAGTCTTTCCTATGTATTACAGGGTATTTATCTGTATCTCTAGCCTCTCCCTGCTAATTCTAGTAGTACTACCCCAAGCCACAAAAATTAAAACATGTCTCTGGACATTGTCAGATGTCCCCTGGATGAGCAAAATTATGCCTCCTTGAGAAAAACTGCTGTCGTCTATGAGCTCCTACAGATCAGGGCTTGGATTTCTTCACCTTGCTGGCAATTGCAGAGCGTGGAACAACAATAAAACCTTCATAAATGTCTGTGAGTTGATAGATGGCTTACCTCCTCTGGCAGGAAGGAAGTCAAATTTCAGGGAGAAAACATTGCAGGAGAAACGAGGGAAGGTGAGAGAGGGGCAGGGAAGGAGGGAGAAGGAAGAAAAAAGGGAGGTAGGGAATAAAAAGATAAGAAGGAAGGTGCAAAGTAGAAGGAAAAGGAGGAACGTTTGGATGTCAGCAGGACCCCACCCACACCCCTCCTCCCCCCTGGGGCCCATTCCTGGGCCGGTGGCTCAGCAACAGGTGTGAAGTAAATCTCAAACTCAGCAAGGAGCTTCAGGTGACGGTCCCCTCTGCCTGAACCAGAGAACTCACAGCGCTTTCGATCATGTTGCTTAGAAGGGACCCTGGATAACTTTTTGTGTGTATGGATATGTGTGTGTGTGAAAGTATAATTATCCATCACTGATTAATCTTCAGACTGAGTCAAGCATTCATTGCAAATCCTTGAAACAAACAAGTCTATTTATATTTTAATTATTTTCTTGCGTTTCAGGTTGATTTGTCTTCCTTCTGCATATTTATGAAGCCTTGGTCCTATGGTAACCTTATCCTTACCTCTTGCAGAGCAGGAGGAAGGCAAAAAGATAAAGAGAAATGCAGAGAAGCTGGCTTTACCCCTTCCCTCCCCCAGGATGCCACAGCATTCCCTACAGCTCTAGAGAAAAGTGAGGATGACACAGAATAGGGACCAGTTTTTTAAATTAAGGTATAATTAATTAGGACCCCTTGCCCATGGCTGTCATTCTTATTTAAGGTGACCTCAGCCGTCTTGCTGGAGTCTGATTTCAGTCCTGGCTCCTTTTGCCTCCTTGCTACCAGGATACTGTAGTCATCTTGCATCTTTATTATGTATACATTTTCCAAACGACCCAAATTTGTTCTTAAATCGTACAAGGTTTTTCTATAAAATTTCATCAGTGAATTTGGATGATTGAAGAAATCATGCAGTTTTCACTCCTTAGCAGTCCATTGTACGTGGACAGGAAAAAAACCCGCATGTGAGATCAAGGGCAAAGTGTTCGCCAGGTTGGCATGTGGATGCACAGCCCCCACTGTTGGTGACAGCCCACTAACAAACATCACAATAACACTGGATCCAAGCCCTCCATCCAGCAGCTCGGGGCTACACTCAGCACTGCCTAGCTCATCATTTGTCTTCTTTAGTAGGTCGTTCGTCAACAAATATTCATTCCCTCCAAAAGACCTCCCTCTCTTGCCTTCGCAAGCAGCCCATTGATGTTGGACTTGGGTGTCTGACTTGCATTGGCCTCCTGGTGAGAAGAGTATGCTTTCCTCTTTCTCGCTGTGGTCAATGGTGTGTTAACAGACGTGATGCCAGCAGAGGCTGGGGCTTATGGCTCCTATCACTGTGGAAAGAAACCGCCTTAGGAAGCTGCTGGTCCAGAGAGGATGAGAGACTCATCCTCCTCAAATCAGACCAGCAAATTGGAGCCAAAGCTGGCTGAGCCTTCCCTAGATTAGCTGAGCTCCAGCTGACTGGTTGATGTATGAGCAAGAAATTAACGCATGTTGTCTTACGCCGCTGGGTGCTGGGATGAGTGTTATTACAGTTTCAAAGTTTGATTGCCTCGACAGGCCCAGCTTTACCAAAAATGCCGTTAGGACATATGATCTTGTTCTGGAGCCCGATCTCAGGAAAACAATGCCTGCCCTTGCCCATTAGGACATATGATCTGGTGCTGGAGCCCGATCTCAGAGAACAATGCCAGCCCTTGCCTGGCACAGAAATACCCGCTGATCCAGGTCCATCATATTCTTACAGAAGAACGATCGTAACTCTTACGTAATAACTGTTTGCGTAAGTGTTATGTGGTTTCCAAAGTTCTCTGATATACTTTGCTCACCTAACATATCAGGACTATAATGTTATATTATTTTCATCTCCATTTCTTCTCCACTGAGTGGACTGGACTCAGATAAGTTAAATGATTTAATTAAAATGATACAGTCAGTAAAAGGAAGATCGACCTTCATCTTCTCCTTCCAAATTTCGCCCTTGCGTCACATTGCCTTGTTTGTTGTACATATAAGTCACGTTAGGCGATGGGAACTGGTTAGAGACAGGGCGGGTCTTCAGTCCCCCACTTTGTCCCTGTCGCAGCAGCTTTTAGCCCTGTGGGCACAGGACGGACCACCTCATCCTCTCGGAGACTGTTCTCAGGTGGAGAAGACAGAAGTGTAGACGCTCACCCTCCTATTCCCCTCTCCTCCCGCTGCCATGTCACCTGCCCCCCTGGGAGGTACTCATCTTGGCTTACGGGTCTCTGAATGTCATGCAGGTGGGAAGTACTGTTCTGGGGAGTCAGTCCCACTCAGTACGTCTGAAAATCAGATCAAACAGGACGCCTGCTCTCCGGAGATAACGGCAGAGGTTGGCAAGCTTTTCCTGCAGGGACCACATACTCCATTTTCAGGCTCTGAAATCTGCAGGCGTAGCATGAAAGCGGCTATGGACGATCTGTCAAGGGATGGGCCCCGAATACATGATTTGTAAAAATGAGGCAGTGGCAGGGTTGTGCCCAGTGGCCGCGCTTTGCCTGCCCTGTTTATAGGCTAATAGAGACCTTAGCACAGACGCCAGCATCAGCACTCCCTGTCTTGGAAGTGATGTCTTACAGTAAGACGAGAGTGTTCGTCATTCTTTCCTCTTCTCTTCCTTCCTTTTTGCCTCCAGCCTTCTCTCTTCCTTCTTCCTTCCTTTTCCCCATATTTCTTGTCTCTTCTATTGTTCTGTTTCTACTGTCTTTTCTCTCTCTTCCTTCCTCTCTTTATCTTTCTTTTTTCCTCTCTCCCTCTCTTCCTGTTATCTCTCTTCCTTTCTCCCTCCCTTCCTTTCTTCTAAACTATCCGCAAATATTTACTGAGCATCTCCGTGGGGCCAGGCCTCCGCCCCTTAGCTCAGCTGGTTCCCTGGACCTCTTCAAGCCCTGGGCACTTTGTTCCCAGCTGAGCCCTGGGGAGCGAGGGGGAGGGGACACCAAGGGAGGGGGGAGGGGGGACAGTCTGGCGGGGAAAGCGGGTGCTGCCGTGTCAGCACCCTGACCTGCGGCGTGAAGGTGCAGAGCGTCTGCTCCTGAGGCTGCCTTCCAGTCCTCCTTTCATCTGGAGTAAGACTCTTTAATTTGTAAACATTAATAACCATTATTATTATTAAAAAGGAAAGAAAGTGAGTCGCCCTGTAACTAATTACTTTAAGTGTTCTCAACAAGGCACAGTTCAACTCCTTTATAAAACCTCCTGCTGTGAGGACCAGATTGTCATTATGATCAGATCCTTCCTTAGACCTATTAATTTTACCCAGAATAACAGCAGAACAGATGCAAGAAGAAGGCTAGTCTGATTAACATAATTCTTTTCAAAGACCATTTCCTCCCTAAGGGCCACCGTACTGAGTCTTCTATCTTGTCTCAGATCTAATTACATTCAGGAGAATTCAGACACTGACGGGCCATCTCCGCAGATGTCACTTCTCAGATTTGAAGCACACTTCAGGATATGAAACCTTATCAGAAAATCAATTGAAATTAACAATTCCCTCTCTCTTTTTCTCCATCTCTTCCCTCTGCCAGCGCTCCCTCTCCCTGTGTCTTTTCCTCTCTCTTTCCCTTTTCTTTGGCCAGATTAAAGTTGTTTCCAAACACTAACCTTTCTCAGGAGGAGAGACAGCATTTCCGGGAATTCAATAAACCTGAAACTCAAGCCCACGCTTACCTTTTGAAGTGTTTCTCCGCTTCTCCTGCCTCAGCATAATGAGTGTGTGTGTGTGTGTGTGTGTGTGTGTGTGTATTATGAGCAGCAGTTCTTGAGGGTCTCTATAGGGTGTAAAAATAAGGTAAAAACAGGAGAAACAGGGGCTTTTGCAGCACATTGAAAAGATGCACACCACAAGCTGCCTCTTAAGTATCTGATCTCTGATTGAAACCAGAACCGATTTGGACCCCAGTGTCTGATCTTTGATGGGCAAGAGCAGTGGGTATACAATGGAGTCTCTTGCTGCTTTTAATGAAGTATTTGACTTTTCGCCTGCTGCTTTCAATTGAGCTCTGGGAGCTTTGGATAGAAGCTCTTGGGGGAGCAGCAAATGAGTGGGGGTTGGGGTTCTGGCGCGTGGCGCCTAGGTTAAGATGCGGCAGGCCTGGAGTTCTAGAGACTTCTTGCTCAGCCTCACCCTGAGCTCCAGGGCCTTTTGTTCTGGGATCTCAGGATGTAGAAAACGAGGCCTGGAAAACCAATTAGCTAAAAACCAACCAACCACACTGTTTTTCTCCTGCTGCCGGGCTTAAGCTCTTATTGTGGTCTGCCTTGGTTTGCCCCCCCAAAGTCGCCTGGGTATGGGGAAATAATGCCACGGGACACGACTGTAGCCAGAGACCGCGGAGGAGCCATCCATCCTCCACATCCTGGGAGAACCATGAAGAAAGAGCTAGAACGTGGGAACATGAAGTTCTGCAGCACGCTGCAGGGCACCATGCCGACGAGCAGCATCGGCGGCCTCCCCTCCCCAAAGCCTGGCTGTGTCTCGGAGGCCCTGTTCCCCGGGGTGGCCGGCCGGGTGTGCCCCCCTCAGAGCCCGCGGCCTTGGCACTGGCCCCCAGGAACCTGGGAAGTAAGAGCGCTGGAGCACCAGGGGCGCGAGCATCCCTTGGCGGGAGTGGAAAGCCTCTGACCTTCATGCTGGTGGGGCGAGAGCGTGAGAGGAACGTGCTAGAAACAGCAGGAGAGGTGGAGAGAATTATGGAGACTGGGGCCTCTTTGTCACTTTCTGGTTTGTGTTGAACATCCCGCTTGCTATCCCAGAGAGAGGGGGAAGAATTTGACTTTCAAATCCATGTCGGTGCTCTTTGGCCTTTCCGTGGCCCGGCCCTGAGAAGACCTCGGCAAGTTCGTAACTGATGGACGAGGGGCTTCTGGGCCCCTGAGGGGTCGTTCCATCTCAAGCTTTAGGCTCTGAGCTCTCCTAAGAAGGCTCAGGCTGAGGCCGGAGTCAAGACGGTCAAACCAGAGGAAAGCACCCCCAGGCGCCTGCAGGGTTCGCTGTGTGTGATGTCGTCATCTCCCGGTCTGCTCCCGTGGGAGAGAGGAGGCTCACCATGCTGGCCGGTCAGGGGGTCCCGAGCAGAGGGTGGCCCCTCACACCATCTGTGCGCCTCGAAGCCTGTCTGCAGCAGACACATGCGTTAGGGCTGGAGGCCCTCCAGGCTGCGGGGCCTGCGGAGAGAAGGAGCCCCACGAGGGCTCAAGTGGAAGGGATGGAGGTGCGTCTCAGAAGCCTGGCCTCCGCCTTGCCTCCTCTGACTTTAAATAATGCGACGCTCTGTCTGGTCTGGGTGGTCTGAACGGAAAAACCGATGGTTTGTGACTGCGACGTCCTAATAGCCCGTCTAATCCAAGATTTGGTGAAAAGTAAAATGATTACGGAGTGGTTTTGCTTTGTAAATTCTTGCATCCACCCAGGATTTATTAAGCATCTATTATGTACATAGTAATGTGACAGCTCCTGGGGAGGGGTGAGAAATAAATCAGACATGGCCTCTGACACTAAAACAGTTTACCGTACAGTGGACACCCCCCCACACACACAATTTCCTGCATCTTGGGGTGTTTTTTCACTTAACAGTATACCTTGGGTAGTGTTTTATATTAGTATATAAAGGTACGTCACGTTCTTTTAACTATTATACAGTATTCTGTTGTACTATATATATACACATATATGTATATATCTACATATATACAGAGAGAGAGATTTATAATCAGTGTCCCATGATCGGGCACATCTAGAATAAATTTCTAGATGTGGAATTGTATATTTCATTTAATTCTTAGCAGTCTTGTTAAATAGCTCTCTTTAGAAGCGATACTAAAGAGATATGACAGCTTGTTTCCGGACACTCTGAATGGCCCTATCTTATGACACTTCCGGTATTTACAACTGGCGGCTTTATCTTGCGTTTCTCTTACTAGGACTGAGGCTGATAACCTTTTTGTTCATCTGAAAACCATTTGTATTTCCCCTTCTCTGAACTTTCTGTTTATTTCATTGTCTGTTTTCTAATGGGTTGTTGGATTTCCTTTATTGATTTGTAAACACTCTTTACATAAGCGCTCAGGTCTTATCTACAGTACTCCGAAAACATAAAGAGTTTTCACAAATTCAATGCCAAAACTCACTTGGTGGAAAATCTTGACCTGGTTTTCATGTGAGGTTTTATCTGTCTCACTTAGTGTGAATATTCATGTGTTTGCTGCAGAAGTCATAATGCATTTGAATTCATAGAATGTGGCCCCACAGAACACTGGTGGTGTTTCACAGAATTCAGTATATCCCCGATATTAACCTTCCAATTAAAAAGCCTAATGCTTTCAGATAAGAAACTGGAAAGTATTGGGACGCCTGGGTGGCTCAGTCGGTTAAGCCTCCGACTTCAGCTCAGGTCAGATCTCACGTTCGTGGGTTCAAGCCCCACATCAGGCCCTGTGCTGATAGCTAGCTCAGAGCCTGGAGCCTGCTTCCAGTTCTGTGTCTCCTTCTTTTCTGCCCCTCCCCCTCTACGCTCTGTCTCTCTCTGTATCAAAAATAAATAAAACATTAAAAAAATTTAAAAAAAAAGAAACTGGAAAGTATTTACAAAAAAACATTTTTTTCAAAATGATGCTGCCCCCCTTCTCCCAACATCTTTGGAGTCAGAAAATGCAGGAACAAAGCAAAGTAAGCGTTTCTTTGTGTCCAGCGTCTAATCCAGATTTTGCATCTTGCGATCATAATCTGCCAATGCCATGGCCATATTTCTATGTGGGAGGCATTTCAAACTACATCATGGAATCAAAGTAGCCACTAGAAACTTCTTTATTTGCAAATTCAAAGTTGGCAGATGAGGCCACTTACAGAAATGTTACGCACAGTTGTCACAAACGGGGGCCCTATTTCACACAGCAATAATTTTCTCGTCTTCTGTTCCCTAATAAATCATATATTTATGGAAACAAATTTGAGACAACTTAGTCAAAAGGCCTTCCTCCCTCTGAGCTTATAAATGATGCCTCCCGTGCTTCCTCATGGTGCTTTTATGAATTCCTTGTTCACATTTCGTATTTGATCCACCTGGAATTTATTTTGGCATAAGAGCTGAGGTGGAGCTCTGACTTAATATTTTATCAGATGGCTACCCAGGTGTCTCAATCCAGGTTTCACTGGTAATCCACCTTCACTCCATTAATTTGAAAGGTCATCTGCCTAAGACACTAAATTCTTTTGTGTATTTGGGTCTATTTCAGGGTTTTCCTGTTTGTCCCTTTAATAAGTTTATTTAGTACAGAGGGTGGGCTCCTGCCTTATAATGTGATACTGCCATCCAGGAAGCTTCCTTCAGCTTTTACTTCCCTCAGCGCTGGTCACTGTCTTGCCCCTCCACGCCGCTGACAACACTCCTGTTCTATATCCCTTCCACTGCAGATGGTAAAGTATAATTTAGTTGGTTCTGATTTGCGTTTCTGTCACTGTCAAGGCTTATATATACATATATTTTTGAAGCATTCAGGTATCTTCTTCTATAAATGAGCTGTTAGTGTCTTTCCCCCAGATTTCTAATGGGATGTTCAACTCTTTCTTGATGCTAAAAGTGTCCTTTAGAAACTTCTGCCAGAGAGGGAGTTGATGTCAAAAGCTGAGTGTGTGGGGCGCCTAGGTGGCTCCGTTGGTGAAGCATCCTCCTCTTGGTTTCAGCTCAGGTCATGATTTGACGACTGTGGGATTGAGCCCTGCATTGCGCTCTACTCTGAGTGCGGAGCCTGCTTGGGAGTCTCTCTCTCCCTCTGTCCCTCTATCCCCCTCCCCCACTAGGCACATGCACTCTCACTCGCTCTCAAACAACTGAGTTTGTAAGAGCGGGCTGGATGGAGGAGACTATTCTATAATATATCTTCAACAGTGTGCCCAAAAGTGGAGTCTTTTAGATGGGGAGGGGGGAGGAGATAGATAATAACAGTGCTTGCTCTGGACTGAATGTGGCCCCCCAGAATTCACATGTTGAAGCCTACTCCCCAATGTGATATTTAGAGGTGAGGGCTTCGGGAGAGAATTTGGTTATGAGAGTGGAGCCTTCATGATGGGATGAGTGCCCTCGAAAGAAGAGACCCAAGCGAGCCTACGTCCCCTCTCTCTGATCCCGGACACGGGAGGACCCAGAAGAAGAGAGCCATCCACCAACAGAATTGGGCCTTCTCTAGAGCCTGACCACCCTACCCTGATCTCCAACTCCCTGGCTTCCAGAACTGTGAGAAATGAATTTCTGTTGTTTAGGCCACCCAATCTACAGAATTCTGTTATAATAGCTTAAAATGACTATTGCTAAACATTTGCCAGCTACTTATGTGCCAGCACTTTCCAAGTTTCTGTTTATTGTGTCATCACAATGACCTTACATTGTGGGTCATTCTGTCATCTCCAGTTCTCAGATAAGGAAAGTAGGGCTTGGTGATTAAATAACAAATTCAAAGTCACACGGCTAGAACATTATAGAAGCACAACTAAATTCCAGAGCTCTGACACCAGAGTGGGGTCTCTTTTTTTTTTAAATCTTTTTTTAAAGTTTGTTTATTTTTGAGAGAGAGAAAGAGCGGGAGTGGGGAAGGGACAGAGAGAGAAGGAGACACAGAATCTGAAGCAGGCTCCAGGCTCTGTGCTGTCAGCACAGAGCCCAACGTGGAGATCAAACTCATGAGCCACGAGTTCATGACCTGACCCAAAGTCAGACGTTTAACTGACTGAGCCACCCAAGCACCCCCAACGTGGGTTCTCTTAATGTCCATATCTACTGAATCCTACTAGCTCCAGGCTAGTGGAAAAATCAGATCTATTCATACACAAAATCATGGGGTAGACAAAGTTCGTCTTCACCTACCTCGTTTCTGTGTCTGTCACTAGATGGACAGGTGTCTTATGTGCTGTGCCTTCCTTGTCCATCATTACCCACTGTCCTGCAGCCTCTAGGTGGTCAGAGTTCTTGACCATGGCACCCACTGGGCCTGACCCCCACTGGTGGAGCCCCAAGGTACGGACATGTCCCTGAACCCTTCCTTTATTTTTTCTCATCCAAATGTCCCTGGCCTTTGAACTAAAAGCCACAGTTTCTGCTAATTTGCTCAACCAAATTAGGCAGAGTTTTTAATGAATGCTAATGAATTAATATATTATTCACACAGAAGGCAGGAAAGAGACGAGTAAAGAGAAAGAAGAAGGAAAAACTGAGCAAAGTGTACCAAGTGACAAGTGTGAACTTGACTTTCTAGGTAATATGAGACCTCTTTCCCCAGGAATTTTCCTGAGAAAGGAAACATTGGCTTGGGCTAAACTGGAGGAAGATAGTCAGGGACCCAGTGGGCCTTAGCTGCTGGGCGTGCTGAGTCTCCCCAGCCTGGATCCATGGCAGTCCTTGGTCTCCAGGGCTGGTGGCTTCCCTGGCACAATTCTTCCACTCCAGCGGTCTAGTGGGGCTGTTGGAGCGTTGGCTGCAGGGGTGAAGTGCCGGAGGCTGTCCCCGCAGAGCTGGGCCTTCCAAGAGGACAATGCTCCAGCGGGCGAATCAGAAAACATTCCATTCTACTAGCCCCCCAAGCCTTCCCCTAACTGATCCAGAGCTATATAAAGAAACTTAAATAACCCTGCCCTTACAGCCAGCTCTCAAAATCTTTTAAACCTGAAGGCAGTTCCCATTTGCAAAAGATCTACCTTATGTGTCTCCCTGAGGATTGTTCCTGCTGCTGTGACACCAAAGACCAAGGAGAGGACACTAGACACAGGACGAGGGCACGCCTCTGTATTTCCCACCTCGGATTGTATAAGCGGTTCTGTTGTTGCAGGAGGACCAGGGGTGGGCAAGTGGGAGGTGATCTATATATTTTGCAATTAGCGAGGATAATGAAGTATTTTTGGAAATGTTTGCTTGAGGCTCCGGGTTTCTCTCTAGACTTTTCTCCGTTGACAGTGAGAGATGCTTGGGGGGGTGCGTGATGCACAGACCCAAATCCACCTCAGAGCCACCCAGCCCTAAAGTGCGGGTCTGGGTGCGATGGGCCCTCTGGTCCCCTCCAGCCAGATGCTCCTGCGATCGTGTCTGTCTTTATCTGAACTGCATGCAGAAGAGGGAACAAGAAAGGATTAATTATACTCAACTGAATAGAAACCTTATTAAGAATAACCCCTTACATTTTTTTTTCCTTATTACTGTGCCTTTTTACTCTCTTGAGGCACGACGATATTTCAAGGCTATCATGAATGGAAAAGAACCTCGCCCTTAGCCTGTGGAAATAGAGAAGATGTGCATTGTTCTCCCCTTTCCGTGGAAGAGGAGACTGAGGCCTGGGGAGGTCCAGAGGCTCGGGAGGAATCCCAGCCGCAACCCAGGTCCCTCTCTGCCAGCCTTGCCATTTCCAGTAGATGTGCTTTCTCTCCCTGCAAGACGCGGTCTGCTGATTAGAGAGGTTTCTTTTTCCCAAGCCCCATTGCATTGGACAGAGGCATTAAAAGCCTCCCCGGGTAGACAGATCCTGGGGCCGACAGGTAGCTTTCCATTAATAAAGCAAAAATACAAATTAAGCCGTCCTCTCGGTGATGCTAGAACAGGACTCGCCCCTCCTCCCCCACCCCCTAGGAATCCACAAACACATCTTTAAATAACAAAAGAAAATTGAGTGCCTGATGCAGTTAGCAGTTGCCCCGTGGGGGCTGGGGAGACCAGAACAGGAGTCTATTATTTTGCACCTGTCCTGCCCAATAGCTCATCGTGTAGCAGTATTTACTTAAAAAGCAGAAGAGGAAATCATTATTTGCTCTTAGTCCTGCGACTCCCGTGGCTACACTCTTTGGAGGAAGTGCTTTATTTTCTTTCTTTTTTCCCCTTCTCCCATGCCTGAGTTACAGGAGGTAAAAGCGTCAGGGCCTGGCGCATATGACACGGAGAATCAGCACAGAGGCCAGGACGGCAGTGTGGCATACGCCTGCCCTGCTCTCTTTCATGTCTGGACAGCGATGAAGAGAAATGAGCCCAAAGGGAGGTCTCTCTCTCTTTCTCCCTTTCTTTCTCTCTCCCGCCCTCTCTCTCCCTGTTCTCTCATTCTCTCTCCCCGTTTATAAGAGCTGCATATACATCATGTATGCATACATACACACTTTGTGTGGTACCCGTGTCATATACATAGATGTGTATATTTCACAGGTATCATCTAAACATACCTATGTGATACATGGTGTATTAAATACACACACACACACACACACACACACACACGCATTCTGCTTCCCTCCTCCCAAATAGAAATGCTAGTGAAACACTGAAACAATAAATGAAAAAATATACAATCCAGAGCAGGAAAAAAAAAAAAAAAAAAGGAAAAGCAAATCCCCCGTTTTAAATGTTATAAGTATCTTCCAGTTACTAATGTCTCCCCCTCTTAATGGCTGTGTTTCTCCGGCTGGAAATTGGCAGCAATCAGCTTTACAAGTGTTGGGGAAAGATTTACTTGGACAGATGAAAGAAAATCATTTCCTCCTAAATGCCGGCACCCACCACAGATAATGTGGCACTCCCCTGCTTGGCAGAGGGCAGCGCATTTTGAAGGAGCTTGTTTTCTTGGAAAATATAGTCATTGGGCAGGCAAGAGAAAAATATGACCGGGCTGGTAAAAATGCTATTGTTAGAGGTAATAAGGTGTTAAGGGCAGTGCTTTGCAAGAGGAGAGCATTTTCTAAAGCTCTGAGAGCAGGGTGGGTAGACGATAAAAGGCCCTGGGCGCGAGAGGCCCAGCAGCACTGGCCGACCCGTCTTTAGCGGTCTCTGTGCCCTTTGCATTCCCATAGAACACCGTGTGGCAAGAACCCCGCAAGATCACTTTTTCCCGCCCCCTCCCCTCTGATGCCCAGAGAGGAGAGAAACCAACCGACCCACGTCATGAGTGGTTGGAGGTGGAGGGGGAGCTGGTGATGCCAAGACGTCCAGTGGCCTGTGGTTCGTGTCCCATTAACTGCACGAAGTCCGAGGTCCTTTGTCCTAGATGAGCACTTTGCACCCTCACCGTGTTCGGGGGACTCTCAGAGAAGGGGAGGAAAGTAGGAGCCAGCTCCTAGGTTCCGGCCTAAACCAACTGCCGTCGGAGTAGTAGCTTGGCTTGTGTTCTCGTTAGTTGTTGTTAAGATACAACTGGAAGAGGATCCATGACTGCTGAAAAGAGTCTGCAAACCAATATTGCCTCATTGGGCAGCCCTCTTAGGCTACCATTTCCTTTCTGGAGCCTCACCCTCCTCGCTGCTCTGGCTCTAGACCCCAACCACTCTTTTTGACTTACTTTTTGCACCAGTCGCTGCTTGCCCAATTTTGATCTTACCATCAGTCTGGCTTTCCTTCGTGACCCTCCATCTTCCCTTTGTACTTTGGGCATCGCATGCCATGCTGCGTCCCCCAGGGTGACATCAGTTCCTCCAATTGTTATGATTCTGACCTCTTCCCCACTCGCTTTGGAAGCTCTCACTGGCTGCCTTGTGTGACGACTCCTGCACTTGACTCTGGTGGGCACTTTATAATCTTTCTGCCGCTGACGCCCACATTTATTTCTCCAGCCAGGACCTCCAATGGGCCCCCGTTTATGACTTATGTCTTCCAATATGTCCTGGATCTCGTTGCATGAAGGTTTCATGTCATAACCTTCCCCTACAAACCTGGCTCTGCACCTGTTGACAATCTCAGCAGGCAGAACGAGCCCATAAACCACCATCCAAACCAGAGGTCAGAGAGCGACCTTCTCGCAAGCCAGTCAATCACCAGACCTTTGTCTCCATGATCCCACCTCCTCCTCACTTCCGCTCCCACCCTGCCGGGGGCCCTGCTCCTCTTGCCTGCAGCCCACCCCAAGAGCCTCCTTAGCTCGCCGTCTTGGCTCTACTCTGTCTCCCCTGCATTTGCTCCCTGCACAAACACGGGAATGGCCGACTGAAAGGGCAGATCCCACCGCTGTGCCTGGGCCCAAGCCAAGCCCCTAACTGTGGCCTGCTGGGGTGGAAATGTGGTCTCGCCCCTGCCCATCTCTCCTGCCTCACCCCTCTGTCCGCCCACCTTGCACTTCCCTCTCCAGACCAAACTGCGTGCGGTTTCTGGCGTTCCACTTTTCTCCTCATCTTTGCCTTTGCTGATCCTTCTGCTTGTCATGAGCTTCCTAGCACCTCCTCCCCAGCCAACTGGGGCTCTTCTAAGTCTCAGTTGGGGACTTCTCTGTCATGAGCCTTCCCCATGTCTTCTCTTTCCTGTGGCTCTCTTGGCACCGTGTGCTCCCTATCTCTACACACTCATTCCACCAATGTTTATTGATTTCCTGCCTCGTACCAGGCAGGGCACCAGGGACATGGTAGTGACTACAGCAAAGAAAGCCCTGCATCTTAGATATTAAATTCTACCAGGTGAGAAAGGAAGAAACAAGATACAGAAGCGACATCTTTCGTATGTTCGAGAGTGATAAGTACTGAGAAGAAAAATAAAACAGAGACAGGGAAGAAGCAGTATTGAGAGGGGTTGAAATTCAGATAAGGTGACTGAGGAAAGCAGAGGGGAGGGGGCATTTGAGAAAGACCTGAGGCCCCTGAAGGAAGGGCCATGCAGATATTTGGGAAGAGCATTTCAGGGAGGCAACAGCAAGTGCTAAGGCCCTGAGGTGGCAGTGTGCCCAGCATGTTTGGAAAAAAAATAGTGAAAATGCCACCATAGATGGGAATAAACAAGTAGGAGATATCAGGGGGCTAATGAGAGACAGGGAGGACACAAGTCCCAGATCTGTTGGCCACGAGGAAACAGTGGCATTTACTCTGAGGGAGATTAGAGCCACTGAGAACTTAAGCGAGGGGTGACGTCTACTTTATATTTGACCAGGTCTCTCTGGCTCTTGTGTTGAAAATAGACTGAAGGGAAGTGAGGGCAGAAGCAGGGACACAAATTAGGGGGCTATGGGAATAACCTTGGCAAGAGGTGATTTTTGTGTGACTCGGGGATTTGGCAGGGGAGTAGTTGATAAAAGGGATCATATTATGGGCGTTTTTTGACACAGGGATGAAAGGATCTATTGAATTAGTGAAGTAATTGGTTACGGAACTAATCATTGATTGTCTAAAAGGTAAATCATTGTGCGTGGGGAGGGGAGAGATAGAAGGCCAAGTCAAGTACAGACGACAGTCCTTTGCCTTCCACTGGTTGGGCAAGGCATTATGGGAAGTACACCCAAATGTCGAATAACCATAAACAAGTAACAGGTAAGAATGGAGCCATAGCCTCCTTGTGAGTTAGGGTCAGCTAGCTGCTGTAACAAATAGTCCCACGTCTCACGGTCCACTTACCCCAGTGTACTTCTCCCTCCCTTGCTGTATGCATGGGCTGGTGGGCGGCGGGAAGGTTGGCACTCTTCCCTTCATCACGGTCAATCAGCCTCCTTATATCAAGTGTCTCTATCATCCCCAAGGTCCCTGACTCCTTCTCTGTATCCTCTTCTTGCTTTACCACCCATTCTTAGGGTTTAAAATTCCTTTTTTACTTTTCTCCTGTTCCCTGAGTACCCATAAATTCCAATGGAATAGGAGTGGGAAGGAATGTATCCACTCTGGGCCAAAACTGTTTAGAACACTTAGGATTTTTCTAGATTCTCTTTCCTTACCTCCTGACCAAAAGGGAGGCTGAAAAACGTAACTGATCAGTGTGCCAAGGCAGAATATGGGGAAGCACTGAAGGTTTCTATCAAAGCCTCCCAGCTGGACTCCTAGAGTCCTTCTTACGTCGTACCCAGCCCACTCTCCACCCAGTGGCCAAGGTCATCTTCCAAAATCACAGAGTGGATCGTGTGGTTCCCCTGGCTAGACACCTCCACTGCTCCTTTTTTCTTTCATGTTCCAACAAAGGATACAGGAAGACTTTCCAAGCTCACTTTTAGCATGGCTTACCATGCTGTCTACCTTAGACTGTCTTATGTGTCTCTACCGTACCCATTCCTCCTCTACACTTTCCCGTAGGTTGTTTCCTTTGTCTGGAAACACTCCTTCCGTCCTCCACCAGATGAACCCCACTCACCCATCAAGCCCCTGTGAAGCCTGTGTGACTGGCTAGTTGTGTTACTTCCCTCCCTGTGACATCTTCACAGTTATATGTGCTTTGTCTAGATCTGCCCCATCTGATACAGTGGCCACTAACCACATGCAGCGCTTGCGTACTCAAACTGTGTCTAGTATCACAGGTCAACATGCTATTTTGGATTTATTGAGCCAAATAAAATTTGTTCTTAAACTTAATTTTACCTTTTTTTTTTTTTTTGACCTTATTAAAATGTGGCTACTAGAATATTTTAAATTATATTTCTGGCCTGCATCGTGTTTCCAGACAGCCTTGGCAGTAGTGTTTTTCATACGGTAAGGTAACTGTTTGAATGCACGTCTGTCTCCAGCACTAGAATATGAGCTCTTCTGCTACAGTGAGAATTCTCACTCATCTTTGCATCCAAAGGCACTTGGATGGAGGGAGCCTTGTCCGTGATAGAATCCCCGCCCCCACAAAGTGTGCTGGGTTAAAGGAACACCCTCTATGAGAAACACAAGTGGAGTTGGCTCTGGACAGGGGGGGATTCTGCCTGATAGAAAAGAGGAAGAGAGAAGGAAGTAGTTTCACAAGAAAAGCAAGAGAGAACAATGCCCGGATCTCTGGAAGCATGGGAAGTAGGTGGAGAGTGCAAAGTGAATAGAATGCAGGGATGTTGAAATAAAAAGGCCAGACTGCGATGGGCAAATTGTGAAGGCCTTCCAGTCCTGGAATGAAGGGTCTGAACTTCCTTCTAGACGCAATGGAGTCCCGGAAGGTTTGTGAGCAGGGAGTACCACTACCATACATACACAGTGGTCAGGAATCGCTGTAGCTGGTCATCTGAGAGGCTGTCACACTCTTCGTCAGTAGGAACCATTTGCATTTATATACTTGGTTGGGTTTTTTTTCATCTGAACGTTTGGGGTTTAAAGCCCCAATTTCATAATCCCCAGGGCACACCGCTGTTTAAATTCCCATTCTCCATCTCAACTCCCCTGGGCCCCAACCCTTTTCAGGGAAGGTAGAAAACCCAGTTCCCATGAGGACCTTCCCTGCTGAATTTACTCTTTGTTCCTCAGGAGGTGACTGGGGGAGCCCTGGGGAGCCAGGCTGGGGAAGCCAAAGATTTTTCAAGCTGTGGACTCAGAGCTTTTGTTCCTTTGAACACAACTGCTTTGGAAACAAGCAAGGAGTTGGCCACGGCACCCAACTCCCGGCTTTGATGTGAGATGGCGGGGCTCTTTGATGAGTGTGTACCAGAGCCAGCCTTGGGGATAATTAAGTTGTTTTTTTTTTCCATAATGAGGGCCAATTGGCTCCTTAATTATATTTTTCTCCGTCTCAAATTTTAAAAATGTGAACCACCTAGGTTGGTTGATCAAAACTTGCGTAATCTGCGGTGGGAGGAAGGAAAGGATCAGATTTAAATCTGAGCTCTCGATCTTTATTAGCAGATGAAAGCAGGGGTCTACGTAGTGAGGCGAAGTCCAGAGATAGGATCAGGGCAGCAGCTTGACGGCAGACTGTGACAGCTCATAAGCAAGCCTTCTTGGGGACACACAGAGCCTTGGATCAGAACATCAAATCCCAGGAAATAAGCCCTGGAGGGGATTTGAGGTATTTCGGTCCCAAAGTGTCATTCTGTTGATGGAACGTCTTTGGTCCAGAAAGAAGTAAGTGGTCCAAGATCGCACTTCTCACCGGACCGAGCCGTGAGCTTCCTCGGGCTCTAGCCAAGGTTGTGGCATAACAGTAGTTCCCTTTGCATATTATTTTAGGCTTTATTTAAAAAATTTTTTTTTAATGTTTGTTTATTTTTGAGAGAGAGAGACAGAAAGAACACAAGTGGGAAAGGGGCAGAGAGAAAGGGTGACACAGAGTCCAAAGAAGGCTCCAGGCTCGGAGCTGTCCACACAGCGCCCAATATGGGGCTTGAACTCAGGAACCATGAGATCATGACCTGAGCCGAAGTCAGACGCTTAAGCGACTGAGCCGCCAGGGCGCCCCCTGATTTTATGCTTCAACAGCTCTTTCCTAGACACCGTCCACTTGGTCCTCATGGCAATACTGTGAGCTAAGCCAAACAGCATTAAATAGTGTTGCCTTTTTTAAGAATTCAAACTTCAGAGTGGCTCCGCATTTGCCTGAAGTCATGCAGTGGATACTAGATCCAGGAAACAAATGAAAGTCCATGTTCTTTCCATTTTGGTAGAGCAGCCCGTCCATTCCCTCATTACTCATTTATTCATCTGCCAAACGCCAGCTGAGAGCCCAGGGCTAGGCCCCGTGCGGAGTAGTTTTCTTTGGCTTCCCCCAGCCCATTTCTTCTGAGTCCTCTCTGCTTTCACAGAGTGATTAGGCTTTTAGCCATAGGAGAAACAGGATCTGGTGTGAGCGGCAGGAAAAGCTCTTCCGTGGAGCATGAAACATGGGCTGGTGAGGGTGGAGGCTAGAGGCCGAGAGACTAGCAGCTGGCCAGGGGCTGAGGAGACCCGGAGTACAGGACTAGTCATGAGGACCGAGAGGTGGAAGGGTGGCTTTGAGAGAGATTTCAAGTGGAATGTGGTTCCTGGTGAGGATGAAGGAGCAACTGAATGAAGCCTGAGATTTTAGAGTTCAGTTACTTGGTAGGTCCTGAGTGAGCCAGGTCGGGCGGTACAATAAACACTCCAGTGTCTGAGGGTTATCCTTTTTTTTTTTTTTTAATGTTTATTTATTTTTTGAGAGAGAGAGAGAGAGCATAAGTGGTGGACGTGCAGAGAGAGAGAGACACACACACACAGAATCTGAAGCAGGACCCAGGCTCTGAGCTGTCAACCCAGAGCCCGATGCGTGGCTTGAACTCACGAACTGCGAGATCATGACCTGAGCCAAAGTCAGATGCTTAACCGACGGAGCCCCCCAGGCGCCCCTGTCTGAGGGGTTATTCAAGTAGAAATGTCTTGCAGCTAATGACGGGCAACATTGACTCTGGCGTTGAGGACACAGGGAGATCTGGGGCCAGAATGTCGCTGACCGAGGGCCACGGGGGAGGGTGTGCTCGTCTGAGGAAACCGTGTAAAACAGCAAGACGGCTTGAGGTGGGCTGGGATCCAGGCTCTGTTTCTAATGGGCTCAGCGAGGCAGAGCCAGGAACCTCAGTTCTCTCCTGGAAAAGCTGGAGCAGATGATCCAACCACAGCCTTTCATTGTCGGCATCCTTCACATCAGTGACGCAGGAGTTCAGAGTCTGGCCCTGACCAGCTCTGGCTGGTGTTGAGGACACCCTGGTGGCCCCATAAAGCCGTGGTGTTCTGTCACCAGCCTCCCTCCACCCGCGTTGGACGTGCTGTTGGGTAACGGCCGCCTTCCCCGTCTCCACCCTGCATCGCCTGTCCTCTGGCCCAGCTTTTATTACTTAGTGAGTGATGTTTGCCTGGAAACACGTTCTTTATGACTTATTAATAAAAAGCGAGAAGGGGGAAATGGGAGGAACACTAGGTAAGAGAGCAGGATTGTATCTAAGTGAAACACTTTTCAAAGTGTCAAAGGGTCTTTGGGGAAATAGGAAAAATAAATGAGTCAAAGTGTGAAGTGAGTTAGAGGCAGGAAATTTTGGCTTCGGGAAATAATTCCTCAGCAACAGCAATTTGAAACGAAAACAAAACAAAACAAAATAGAACCAGACAAAAGGAAAACTAATAATAATCATTGCCGTATTCCTCATCATGGCCACCCTCCCCTCAACAGCCTGTGTTGACATGTTATTTCAACACTGGTTTGATCTGAAAAGTGACCGAGTCATCAGAGAGATAACAAAGTTGACGATGGTGGTGGGCGGAGCCAGGAAGAACGGAGCGATGGAGGTGGCCCTGGGTTCCAGTAAATTCCATGGGGCTGGAGGACGTCTCCAGGTTCAGGCGATGCCTTGGAGCCGGCTCTGTTTCAGAAAGCAGGATCTCTTAGCCTCCCCTGGAATTGTCTGCTCATGAAAAGTGGGAGGTAGCCACCAAGATTGCAAATGTGTGCCCTGTGGGTGATGGGGAGGGGCAGAAGGGAAAGGGGAGGAGCCACACAGTCCATGAAGGTTTGAGGTTCCCTGTGAGATGTGAGGGATGAGGTGCAGCCTACCAGAGACCTTCCAAAATCCATGGCCCTTCAGGGGTGGCTCCTGGGCTGAAGTTTCAGAATAGGTTTGCAGGAAAAGAAAATGATACGGCTCTTCTGTCCTTGACTCCTCATTTCTGAAAGTTCCCGATTTCTGGAGATTTCCCATTGCTCTACTGTCCCGGTGTCCCAGACGCTGGCCAACCTAGAGGGTATTTCATCCAGAGCCCCTCCCCACTTTGAACCCTAATTCTCCCTCTTGAAATCCACCCACCTCCAGAAAGCACAACTTGATGCCTCCAAACAGAAGGCATTTTTTTCCTCTGCTCTACTTTTTATTGTGCATATCCCATTCGTGCATATTTTATGAATGTCTGTACACATTCAGGACTTCTCTCCCCTACTCAACCACAGACTCCCTCAGAGACAGGATTTTGTCTGGTTTATCTGAATAATGTTCAGAACAGGGAGCCTACAGAATTGTTCAGCTACAGGGCTAGTGAGTGCAAATGAAGGAAGCAGAGTGCTTTCCAGCATGTAGAGTCGCAGCGGGGCAAACTGAACTGAGTGGCCTGTCCCCAGCTCAGCCTTCCAGGACAAAGTCAAATGCCACTTCGGTCTGAAACCCTTCCCAGATATTTTCATTTGGAAGTGGAATCTCTCTTCCTGGATTTCCTATAAAGAGCATCAGTTCTGTCCACCAAACATTTCTGTTCTTCTGGACGTACGGCCAGATTGTATTTCCCTGGCCCCTTTGAAGTTCAGTCCGGTCACATGACTTGCTTGGGCTACAGAATAACAGCAGAAATCATTTGTGTCACTTCCGAGTGTAAACTTTCCAAGCCAGTGAAAGATTCATTATGCTCTCTTTCTCCTGCCTCAGCAATTGTGGACGCGTAGAGATGGGGCTTCCCTTCGGCTGCCGTTCTTAAGTGAGGACCTCATAGAGCAGAAAATCTCTGCTGACCCGTGATAGAAATATAGGAGGAGCAGGAAATAAACCTTTAGTTTTTATAAGCTACCGAGAATTGGCCGCCGCTTATTACTGTAGCATCACATAACTTACCCCGTCTGATACACACTCCGTCTGTAATACGTCCTAGTATTATATGTGAGATGTCATCTCGCTAATCAGCTGAGTGTGTATTCATCTGTTCAATCCTGGCTCAGCCTTTCCCTCGTCTCCCGGTTATTTATGGAGCACCACACATGTCAGTGCAGTGCTAGTCGCCTGAACTAGTACAGCAAGCAAGGCGCGCTGGCTGTCCTCAGTAGGCTTTTGATCTGGGAGGGAAGATGGAGAAGTACTCAGGAAGTGTCAGTGAGGCATGGTGCGCCCCGCGGGGGGAAGTTCAGAATGCTGTGGGGGCACAGAGGCGGGCATCTAAACTTGTAGAAATGTGGGAGCATCGGGGAAGGCTTGCTGGAGGAATTCCCATCTTAGGCTGAGGGCTTGGAGTGAAGGCAGAGTTAAGCCGGTGAAAGGCAGAAGGGAGAAGAGGCGTCCTGGCAACGGGGACGACCTGTGGGAGGCAATATGAGCAAGACAGAAGGAACGGAGTGCGGCCGGGACAAGCCCCCTGGTGTGGCGGGAGCCGGAGCCTCTGCCAGGTAGAACAGCAACCAGGGCAGGAGGCTGGCCAGCTGAGGTGGGTTCAGATGCAGAGGAGCCACGTTAAGGACTTTAATTTGGACTTGATCATAAAGGGAATAGGGGGCTGTTGAAAAGGTAATTGAGGGACATAATCATATCTTGTCTGAGATGTATAGGTCACCCCGGTTGTGGCAAGGAGAAGGATGGAGTAGGGCCACCATGATGAGCCCCTTAGGGCAGAGTCTGCGTCTGACTCGCCTTGGTGACCTGCACCGAGCCCCGAGCGCTGCACGCACAGTCCAGCAATGCTAATTGGATGGAGAGGTGACATGCGGGTCCTCAGCCCTCAGCCCTGCCAAGTCTGTCAGGACACCTGCAGGCTCTGAGCAGTCACTCACCGGCGGCAGCCTCTTGGAGTTCGGACTCGCAATGCCTTTAGATGCCAGTATTCTGTAATGAGCAAACCTGAACACGCCCCATGCTCTCAGTAATGACAGGTCCCAGCCGGGCAGCGCGGACCTGTCGTCTTGCCCAGGAGACAGAAGCATCTAGACACTTCCAGAGGGAAACCAGCCAAGCGGCGGATTGCTGCATGGGCTGGGGACGTTGTAAGTGGGCCCCACTGGGCTTAGCCACACCACACCCCAGTGTGGCCCGCAGCTCTGCTGGGCCGGCGCCCCGCCTCCGGACCTTCGCGGGTCACAACAGAGAGGGAGGCTTCGAAACCCTTTGCGGGCCAGGGCTGGGGTGGGGCGGTGCCGGGCGCTGCTATTTCAGGCAGGAGAGTTGTGCTTTTGCCCTGGGAGCTGGGCTGCGGGCCGAGCCAGGTGCTACGGAGCAGGAGGGCTGCTCACGCTCCAGGAGCCGGGCCGGCAATTCCAGAAGGCAAAACTTCAGTGTATTCCAATTTTCCAAAATAGAAAGAATAAAACAAATCAGAGCAGATGTTCCAACATGTAATTATCAACTAATCAGTTTGGACTTTTTTTTTTTTTTTAAAAAAAAGGAAATTTCAAAATAGCTCCCAGATTTCATCAACCGCAGCCCTGGCGGAGGGCTGGCTGGGCTGGAAAGGAGTGGCTGCGCAGGGCTGCGGGCGCCCAGGTTGGGGGGAGAGTGGGGAGCGATGGGGGGCAGGTGTCGCCGCCACTGCGGCCTCTGATGCTGAGGCGGCTGCTGGTGGGTGCAGATAGGGGAGGGGCACCAGGCTGCAGGTGCCAGGTTGAGGCAGCTGGGCCTCCAGACACGCCGTTTCCCTTGCAGGGAGGCCGCCGTGAGCTGGGATGAGTCAGCTCTGTGCCTCATCCTGCCGGAGATCTTGACCCTGGCAGAGTCATGACATGGCTGGCCTGGGAGAACGTCACTGACCACTTTATCCGCAGGCTTAAAGCCTTGGCTACCCCCCAGCACCTGCTCTTTCTCTCTAAGCCAATAAGAATCAAGACACGTTTCTGAGATGGTCGTCAGTCCTTGAGCCGTGGAGCTTAGCTCTCTGTGTTTAGTTCTGCAGTTGGTTTTGAAATCTGGGAGGCTAACATTTCCCTGAAACCCTGTAGGGACCTTTGAGTGATTCCCTAGCAGCTTAAAGTCGTAAGAGGGAGGCAGAAGAGGAGAGGAAGGAAAAGGAAGAAGAAGGGAAGGGGGAGAGGGAAAGGAGAGAGGGAGAGAGCCCCATGGGACTAAGACCCCATGTGCGATCTGTCATTTTATTAGGTGCTCACAGCAGGGCTCTAACATGCTAGACATTGTTTAGAAATGGACACGGTCTCTCTGCTGATCGAGGCACATATGTGTGTACCTAGGGCTCTGCAGATGATCTGCACCTTAAGCATGGTTGGTTTGCTGGACCGAGCACGCCGCAGTCCCCAGAAACCCTCAGGAACAAAGTGCTATTAACACACAGACACACTTCACGGCTTCCTGCAGGAGAATCCCAGGTTTCGAGACCTGGCGGTGGGCAGCCCACGGACCGCTCCTCGCCGCTCTAATTCCCTGGGACCTGTTCCCAGGGGAGGGCCGGAGCGGACCCCTCCCCTGAGGGCCCGCTGTCCCGGAGCCAGTCTCCAAAGACCAACCACAACAGCCCCGCGGGCCTGGAGAGCGGGCTCCGTGGTGTCAGGCTGTCCTGGAGTCGGGTCCCAGCCTCACCGAGTGTCTTTGGGAAGCTGCTTACCCTCTCTGGCGCCCGTCTCCTCCGCTGTGCAGCGAAGATAATGGTGACACTCACTTCTCCCAAGGTGGCTGCGAAGTGCACAGGAGGGAGCACACAAGGAGTGTTAGCCCACACTCAGGGAACCGCTGGCCGCTGGGAGCAAGGCACCGAAGACCGGTCTGTGCAGAGCCTGGAGCCAGAGGTCATCTGGCCGAGAGCCGGCAGAAAGCCTTCTGGGCGCCAGCTGTGCTCTCCGGGGGAGGCTCTGGCCGTCCCTGGAAGCCCCCAAGACGTGCCCTACCTTCCTGATGCTGAGCCTTGGCACTAGCGCCCCTTGTACTGAGCACCCCCGTCCATCGCGCTCCCGTCTTGGCACAGCCCAGTCGAGCAGACTCCTTGGCGCTGGCCTCCTGCATGACGTCCTCTCCGGGGCTGCGGCCCACAGCTGTCTCTTGCTCCCCTAAAGTCTAAGCGCTGCACCCGTGTATTTCTCGGGGTCCCTGCTGGCCCTTTGGCTTGTGGTAGGGTTATTCACGTTCCCATCTTAGTTCCTCTAAGAGGTGTCCTTGAGGACAGGTGTCTCCTGGGTCCAGCCTGAGGAGGACCCCCCCTTCCAGGTCCCTGCCCCCCAGAGCCTGCTACAGGCTAGGTGCTCAGTTCGTGCTCTTCCGTGTGCCCGTGAAGACAACTCCAGCCTGTGTGCGGCCTCACTTGTCAACGTGGCAATGGAGATGGAAGACGCAGACCAGGCTTCCAGCTGAGGGCCCTCTAATCTAGGGGGAGGGAGGGGGACGGGGAGGGGCCAGAGAGCCGGAGGAGCTGTGTCTGCTTCCATACTTCAGGGCTTGGGCATGCCAGCTGGAAAGAGGGTGGCCTGTCCTCGACTCGTTGGTGAGAATAATCGCAAGAACTTTGTTCACCTTCCTTTTAGTTTATTACCGAGAGATGGCTTAGCAGGGTGGTTAAAAATAAGCGCTGGAGTCACGTTGCCTGGGCGTGTGCTCCGGCCCCACCGCTTCCCTGCTGTGCAACCTCGTGCCATTGACTCGACCTCTCTGTGCTCTTCCCTCCACATCTTCTCCCTGAAATGTAGATAATAATAGCACCTGCCTTTTATGGTTGCTGCCAAAATAAAATGGGCGACATGCAAAACACATAGGTCGCACCAGGCCCGTGGCGAGCACTGAGTCAGACTGCAGAAACTGCCGTGCGGCCTCTGCAGGCGCCGGTTCAAATCCTAACCTTTCTAAACGGCAAGTCCTATAACTGGGAGTGAGGTATACGTCCCTAAGTATCAGCGCCTCAGTTCTTGCATCTGTGAAATGGGAGTTGAATTCATCGATTTCTGAAAGCTTCTTTCAAACTCTGATTTCATGTATTTGTGAATATTTAGGAAGAGACAAGGCCTGGGAAACAGATCATACGTACATTCAAAGGCTAACTTTGCATACCCTTTTCTCACGCTCTGTAACTTACGTATGTCCTTTTCTTCCTTCTTCTCTTCCCCGTTTCCTACATGACCCTTATGTGTAATCTCTGTGTCTCTCTCTTTCGTGAACATATGCATTTGCACTTGCACACCCACACCGTTCCTTTTTTCTTTCTTAATTTTTTAAATGTTTTTATTTACTTTTGAGAGATAGAGTGTGAGTGGGGGAGGGGCAGAGAGAGAGGGAGACAGAGAATCTGAAACAGGCTCCAGGCTCCGAGCTGTCAGCACAGAGCCCGACGTGGGGCTCGAACCCACAAACCGTGAGATCATGACCTGAGCCCAAGTCAGAGGCTTAACCAACTGAGCCACCCAGGCGCCCAGTCATACTTCATTTTTCTTATTACTTCATCTATCTTTTTCCTTTCGGACCCTGCCAGTTTCTCAGGAAAGCTCAGGGGGATGGCGGGGGCCTGGGCCCATGGCCACCTCCACTGCCCGCACAGCTCAGAAGCCTGCAAAAGGATCAGGGCGTTATTACATACATACGTCCTGGCTTCACATGGGCTGAGTTTCCCAGGATGCGTCCAGAACTAGGGGCTTGACAAGTAGTCAAGGCACGAGAGGAAAATGAAAAGGGATTTTTTTTTTTTTTACTTTTTTAATAAATGATAAGGAAGAGAAAATGAATCAACCGCAGGCCCCTCCCCTTGCTCATTTCCCGCCTGGGTGTGGATGGGAGGTGCGGCCATCCTGGGCGGTGGCTGCTTCCCTGCAGTGGAGCCTGCAGGGGGACCGGGTGGCCAGGGCTCCCGGGAGCCGATGGGGACCGCTGGGGGGATGCTCCTCCCGCCCAAGATTTCGCGGTGTCCCTCTTCTCCCTGCGTGGTGTCTCCATCTCTCAGCGGCTGTCTCTCTCGCTCTCCCTCTCTCCACCACCCCCTCTCTCATCCCTTCGCCAGCCTTCACGGAGAGAGGCTCCAATTAAAGCAGAAATGGCAGTTTGGCTCCTGAGCTGACATCTCTGTTGCGGGAGAAGCTCTCACAATTGACAGAAATCCTTGGCTTTCTTACCTCCTGCGTGCTGGGTGGAGAAGGAACGATCCCCGCCACCCCACTGCCCCTGCCTGCCCTCCCCACTCTCTCTCCTCACTTCGGCCTGGGGGCCCCCCACCCCTCACCCACGCCCTTCCCCCACCTCCTGGCTCCTCTGCGGGTGAAGTGCCTTCCAATGTCGCATTTCAATTAGGGTTTGAAGGCAGCCTGATCTGGGGAAGCCCTCGCCGGCCTGCCTGCTACTTGAAAATGTCAGGTTTGGTAGTTCGGCGTTTCCCAACACTGTTCACTAACGATTACACTTTGTGAACATTACCCTGGCAGGCCGGGGCTCAGCGCCTTCCGTCCGCCCGCGTCCCGTCTGGCCCGGCATCCTCCGAATCCTCGAGCACGAGGCTCGGAGGCCCTATTTCCTTGCCCCCTGCCGCTTCATCAAGCTGCACCCCCGAGAGCCTTGAGTCCACTGCCTGATAGGTGATCCTCCACCCGCTGCTCTCCCAGCCCCAGCAAGTCCAAGGGCGAGCTCATTACCGGATCCCCAGGAGCTCCGGAAACCACTGCCATGCCAACGTGCTCTCCTCCAAAGTGACAATGTCACCATCCCTTCAGCTCCCAAGAGTAGACCCCAAGTCACGTCAGACTTGCCCTCCTTAGCTCTCATGTAGCCCTGAAGCTACAGCCTCTGGAGTCCCTTTCTGTCCCTCCGTCTCCCTATCACATGGTGCCCCTATGACTGCGGCCATGGCCTCTGTCTGGTCTCCCAGCCTCAAGCCCCTGCCTCTACAAGTCGGTCTTCTTGCTCTTCTGGGGTTTCTGTTCCTAAACTTAGGCTGCTTCTCGCACCCTTAAGAACGTGCAGTGGCTCCCTATTGCTTGCGGAGTCCAAATCTCCTCTCCATCTTCTCTCACTCCACCCACCCTGCCTGCCTTCCCACCACTCCCCCAAACTGCCCGCGCTCTTTTATAGCTCCCCATCTGTCTCCATGCTGTTTTCCCAGCCGGGAATTTCCTTTCCCCCCGCCTGTCATTGTGTCTGAGTCTGACAATTTATGCTAATAGGCTATCTTGCCTGAGAAAGGCACAGGATAAATATTTGTAGATTGATAGATGCAAATTAAAAAATCTGAAAGTCGTCTATTTATTTAAAAAAATGTGCATGGAGTGCATACGGCCGGGTCCGGCTGCGCAGGACGCGGAGAATCCAGAAGCAGCCGCGGCCCGCACCCTGGATGTCCCTGCCGTCTATAGGAGAACAGCAGAAATGGAAATAAAGGATTACAGTGCAGCGCTGATTTGATAAATACATCATCATTTGCTGAGCATCTATTCTATGTCAGGAACCGCGATCGATGCTGAAAATAGGCAAATGAACAAGGCACAATCTTCATGTCAAGGGTTTCCATTCTGGGGGCAGAGACTGACTGACAAGGCAGAGGAGGAGAGGGACCAGCGGGGTTTTGTCCACACGCGCTCTGGGAACGTGCGGCAGGGACACTTGACATGGTCTCGTGGACTCAGGAGGCCATGTCCAGTCCCGTCATGGGAGATGGCCCGATGCAGGAATGGGGGGGCAAGAAGAGAGAGCCGCACGTGAGCAAAGACCCACGGGAGGGGGCAGGGCTGGAGGTGGGGGAGCTGGGGTGTGTGGACAGCGGCCAGTAGTGGGAAGGCGAGTTTGAGAACTAAACAGTAACCGGACTAAGAAGGCTTCAGTTAGGGAGTTTGTGTTTCATCCTGAGCATTGAGGAGTTTAATCAGCATAGAGAGGGCTGGTCAGATCTGTGCATTAGGATCCATCACTCTACTGGTGTCCCTCCTCGTCATTCACTCATTGATCGACCCTGTTCAACACATACTGAGCACCTAGTACCTGCCAGGCATTGAGAGGAGGGTCGAGCTCAGGGCTTAGTTCAGAGGTTGTAGCAGAATTCAGGAGAGAACACGATGACCTGGATTAACGTGATGTTCAGGGAGAGGAGACTCAGGGCCTAATGGAAGATTCGATGGGCTGCGGGGGGTTGGGAGGGGCGGTGAGAGCAAGTGACGATGATTGCAAACATCGTGAGCTTTCACCACGTGGCAGGAACGATTCTAACTACTGTGTGTGTGTTAACTTCTTAATTCTCACAGTAACCTTGACGGCTAGGCGCTATTATTATCCTTATTTCCTGAGCAAGAAAACTACAGTCCAGAGAGGGGGTGACTTGCCCAAAGCCACGGAGTTGGTAAATCACAAGCCAGGACTTCAGTTTCCTAACATGGAAACAGCCCGAGGAGGAGGGCGGGGGTAGAGGTGGACAAGTCAGGTAGAATTCATGTGTGTGCTTCATCAAGTTTGACAATTTTAGAGAAGCTCGAGGCAAAGGATGGGGCAGAAGCTTCAGGGCTTAGATTGAAGGCCTGGCGGCTCCTCCCCCAAGCCACGATCTTCAGTGGTTTCCGGAGAGCACCCTTAGTCTATGGAAACAGAAAGTCCCTGCCTTCCCAGGGACCCCCAGGGACCCTTTTCCTTGTTGGGTTGGAACAGTCATAAGAAATGTTGTTTGGGATTGATTATTGTTGAGTCCTCCTGTTCCTCATCTTCTTGTGCTGATCAGCCTCACGTGGGTCCACAACCCTAGGTGTTCCCCAGGGTGAAGTTCTAACCGGCCTCCACATGCAGAGGGTGGGGAGAGGCTGAAGAAAGAGCCAGACCACTCCAGATTGGTAGGTGGCAATTCTAATCAGCAAGGGACGCACACACAATGCTTGTCTTCCCGGAAACTGCAAGAGGAGATTTTTACAGGCACCCACCAGAGTCTTGGAAGTTTATGTAGAGGCCTTATATATGACTGGGCCCAGGCATGTATTCAGTACAAATGGTCTCAACACTTTGGTATCTCAAGGCTGCATCCCTGAGGTGGCTTCTGTTGTGGGAATGGTGGGCAAAACATACATTTCAAGGTCAGAGGAGGGGTTGAGGAGCCTCCAATTGCCCAGGGCAGGCTCTGGGTGAATAGGCAGTCACATCCTCTTGACGACCTTCTCAAACACTCCGGAAAAACTTCTGTAACATTGCTTTCTATCAGCATTCCTGTATCCTTGGGTCATAATGACAAGGCCGTATGGACGTTCTTGAAGTGTGACTTGTCTGCATAAACCCAAATATGTAATTGGGGGCCCAATGCAAAGTTAAAATGAGGAGTGCCTTGCTCAAGAGTTAGGAAGAATTTCAAGACAGCAAGAGCAGAGCATAGACCGAATACAAACTCTTCTGAGCATAGGGCCCTGTGTGACCACACATGTTGCACACCCACGAATCTGGCCCTGCATGGATCTCTCATCTGATTGCATTATAAACTTCTTTAGGTTAAGGCGTGCGTTTTCTGCCCAAAAAGTACTTTTGAGAGCAAAAAAAGAAAAAGAAAAAGAAAAAAAGAAAAGAAACAAAACCTCATCAAATTTGTATAAAAGAGTATGGGGAAAGGAATCCTTATGTTACTATGCCAACCTCTGCAGGAGGTGTGTTTTATAGATGAGTAAACAAGGGCTCGGTGATTTGCCTACGGGTAATTACTGCTAATGATGGACCAGGTCTGGATGGGCACGCACATTTTTCTGCTCTAAAGTCCATACGTTTTGCAACATACCCCCCAGTAGAGGGGTGATTCATATGAAGGGGACCTGAGCCAGCTTCCCTGGAACTGAATGGCTTCAAGACCCCACCAAGCCGTTAAGACCTCTGAAGAGCTCAGAAGGGTAGGATGCTTGGGGCAGGATTTGATTGTTGCTGAAGCCCCACTTGATCTTCACTGGGTGGCTTCCGGTGTTTACGGGAAGCAGAGACGCTAGAGTTAGAGATGCCCTACGGAACTGGGATGGGCTGAGGCTCATGGAGACTATGAGGCAGCATGCACGCGCTGGATACTCTGCGCCTGGCCCTGCGCGGTGGGCCGGGAATAGGGCGACGGCGGGGATAGAGCGAGATGCAGGAAGAGATAAAGATCTCCTTGTGCGTCTTATTTGTTAGTTTGGCAACTTGAAAGTTTAATTTTTAAATCAAGTTTCCGAAATGTCCACTGCGTAACGATAGCCCTATTATAATGGGTTTGTGTGGACTTCGACGTAGTAAAGCCGCGGGTCCCAATGTGTTTGCTTTCTTCGAATGCTAAATATACTTTGAAATCTCCACATCAAAGTAGTTTTTCTTTGACTTATCTGTTCATCAAGAAACCGTGTAATGACAAAAAGCCATACTTGAAAATGTGTTTTATTCTTCACAACATTGATAACATTTGACAAATAATTGCACATCGGGTGCATGTGAGATACATTATCGGTGGGGCCCAGGGACCGAGCCAGGTGCACGCAAGGATTTACTTACCAAACACACACCCCCCCCCACACACATGCATGTGCATAATTGTGCATGCATGAGCATGCATGTGTGCACGTGTGTGTGCGTGCACACACACACACACACACACACACACAGGAGAGAAACCCACCGAGCAGTTGCAAAAAGCCCAGAGCGTAGGACCTTGGCTTAAGCTGCAGTTTGCAGATACCATCAGATGAAGAGTCTGTTCCAAGGGGTGTGTGTTTGGGGATTCTCAAGTGACTGTTTGCAAACCTGGTCTGGCTTGGTCCCCCCTCAGGCCTTCGTGGGAAATGGCAGAGAGATGAGCTGTCTGATTTGCTGGGAGGAAGCTGGGTGCAGCTAGCTGGAGAGAGACCCAGACACAGGGCTCAAGAACGAGGGAGATGCCAGAGGGCGAATCTCATGGCAGCCCCTGGGCAGAACCTGTGATTACACCTTTTTTATTCTAACCACTGGGTGGATACAGCCGCTCTGTCTCATGCAGTTTTCTTGCTCTAGCAGGCTTTCCTGTGATGAGTGTGGCAATTAGCGTTGATCCGGGCAGAAACAGCTACCCCGGTGCCCTGCTGTCCTGGGAGGTGGCATCAACAAGGAGGAATGAGGGAGGGTGGATGTGACCCCCAGGACCCCAGGGGGTGCCTCCCTGTCAGCCCCTCTCCCCAGGGTGCAGCCTTAGGGCCTGGAGCTTGGCTATTTATAGCTGGGCTCTGATATCTCAGATGATTACCTTTCAGATCTCAAGTGTGAGGTCTACTTTATGGAAATAGCACGGTACAAACTAATTGCAAGTTTTGTGGTGCATCTATTTTTTTTTTTTCTCATTTTCTCTTCTTTTACCACTTCTCCCCTCCCCCCTGAGCCCTCCCCCCGCCCCCACTAATTCCCAGCACCACCATCTTTTACAAAGACCATAAGCAGCACAGTCTTACTGGGGAGCCAGCAGCCCTACCGAAGTACCACCTTCCCCGTCAACGCCTAGAAAAGGTAGTTCTCTCGAGGGTGTCAAAATGCCCCAGATTAGATTTCATTCCTGAAATTTTGCTGGCGATTTATTAGCTTCTCGCTCAACAGCCATCATATTTCCAACAGAGCATAGGGCCTTGATCTCCATCTCTACAACAGCACTTGGAAGGTCAACTAGTCCAACCTCTCACCTGGGTGTCTCCTGTAAGAATGTCCGACTGTCCATCTTTGCTTCACTTCTGACCGATGAGCTCAACCCTTTCCAAAGCCACCTCTCCATCGTTAAAATAATTCGAATTATTAGAAAAGTCTTGAACAGTAACTTTTCTCTTTAGACACGCTCTTGGCAAAAAGGTGAGAACAAGTTTTATCCTTTTTCCAGGGATATCCTGCCACCTACTCAAAGTCAGCTAAGCCACTGTCAAGTCTAACCTGGCACCCAGCTTCTGCCATCCCCCCTCATCCCTGGTGGGGGCTGCCTGATCCTCACCTCTGGACTCAGTTCTACTCTGGGGTACTGGGACTAATCTTGGCCTTGGGCAGGAGGGATTGAAGGCACTCTACCCCAACTGTGTGGGATTAGAAATCAATTTTCTCTTCATGCTAATCTGGATAATGTGGTTCTTTTGTTGTGTCTTTTTTCCCCCTGATTGAACAGGATTCTACTTGTTTTTGTGATAATAATAGCTGTTATTTTTTTTTTTAATGTTGCTATGTGCCAGACACTGTGCTAAGCATGTTATACTTTATTTCATTGCATCAGCAGTTCCCCAGGGTTGACACTTTTACCATTAAGCTACAGGCGAGGAAAACAGAAGGCTTGGGGAGGAAGATTTCTCCTGGCCTTTTTTTTTTTTTAAATGTTTTATTTATTTTTGGTACAGAGAGAGACAGACCATGAGAGGGGGAGGGACAGAGAGAGAAGGAGACACAGAACCAGAAGCAGGCTCCAGGCTCTGAGCTGTCAGCACAGAGCCCGATGCGGGGCTCAAACCCATGAACCTGAGATCATGACCTGAGCCAAAGTCAGAGGCTTAACTGACTGAGCCACCCAGGCGCCCCTCTCCTGGCCTTTTTTAAACTCCTGGTGGTCCCAAAAAGTAACCTAAAGAATCTTACTTGGCCTGTGGGAGAGCCCCCCGGAATCATGCTAAGAAAGCCTCACCTCACCTCACACCTAACAGATGGCTGAGGCTGCACCTAATCCCACCACCTCTTTGACAGCTGAGAGAGAGGTGTGCTGGTTGGACTCCTATTCCAAAGGGGAAGGGGTGGAGATATGTTCTAGTAGGAAAACACTTCTTGAGAGCTTAAGGGAATCATGTTTTCAAATCCCTTCAGCATCCACGGCTCTAATCCGTGAGGTCTGGAGACTGCAGTTCATGGATGAGGAGCTTGCCAATGTCTCTGGTTCTCGCCATCTGAAGGCTTTGTTCAAGGAAGCCCATCCCAGAGTCTAGAGCATTCTCGTACAAAGACACAGCAACATCAGACTCTTTGTGAAGGAAAAGGGAAGAGCCACATTGCACTCACTCAGTAATGGCCTTGCTGACCCCAATTTGAGCTGGTTCCCATTCTTCATTTTGATGCTACCGTGAAGACAAAAATGAAGATTTCTTTCTAAGATCAAATGTTTTAAGGGGCAAATAAAAAGTGAGAACCCAAATGTGCTAACTAAGAACAAGAGGAAGAACACCAAAAAGCAAAACAAATAGAAAGCCCCCAAACCAATCTCTGGGCTCCTGCTGAACAGCCAGGCCATAGTGAATGGCAAGTTCATTGTCCCTATACACGTGCCCTCTTCAGCCTCTTAGTAAGAAAGGATTTCATCGTGTGTATGTGTGTTTAGTTTTGCTTTGTTTTGTTTAAGACAAGGCTCCAGACCCTGGCATCTTGCTGGAGCTGATAACATGGCTTCCTAAGGAAAGGTTATAAAGAGGAAAAACCAAAGATCTCCAGACCAGATCAGGTGGGTTTGGAGCATGGGAAATGGAGATGGTCAGAAATCATCTCTGACACCTAATGAGTTTTCTTTGGTCATATACTTGGGGTCACACAGAGGGTCCCTCTTAACAACCTGCCTGAGGACTCTTGGAGATTGCAGACTGCAATCAGGTGCATTGCACGGATAGCCTTCTGGATACCCTGAAATTGTTCTCTTGCATAGTAGCTATAAAGAGGAACAGAAATATGCATCTTAAATAGGCCAGCTAAGTCACGATTATGGAATGTGCTATCACATCGCCATATTTTGGTTAGTAAATTTGGGTTGTCACTTTTTCTTAGTCCCCTGAAGTGTGTGGGCTTAGAAATAAATTCTTCCACTTTTTTCCTCTCGCACAGTGAATCAAAACAAAATTTGGAACAGGCGCAGAGTAGACTCAGGTAATTACTGAGTGTGTTGCAAGGTAGTTAAGCCAGAATAATTGTCCCTTGTCTCTGGCCTTAGCTTAGCCCATTACAGCGGGGAGAACCCTCAGTTGGCAGGAAGGTATAGGAGTAGCATCTTATCTATCCTGAGACATGGTGATCTACAAGGAAGACCCTCTGGACCAAGAAACCCAGCCTCACCATGGCCTCTCTGGGAACACATCAGCCCTAGAATCGGATGATTCAGTGTCTGCATAAGGTTCCTGATACCCTGGGCTTTTTTGCCTTTCTGTTTTTCATGACCCACTTTATTTTCCAGTATAGATGTTGAGTACATCAATCTCAACTTCAGATAAGAACACATTTATTTATTTAAACTTGGTTAAAGATATCAAGCAAGAAGAACTAAAACCCAGACTCTCATGTCATAGTATATTTGCACACATAGACAGACATATCAAGTTTACAATTACGGAAAAGATTCAAATTGAAAAAGCTGCCCAGCTCAGTGATTTCATCAGTAACCACAAATGGACTACTCTCTTAAGAAGAGAGTCCATACTTTTTTCAGGGACTCCAGGGAGCACAGAACCAAGCTGGGGGCCAGTCAGTGATCCTGCTATGCCCTCCTGGCCTGAGATGGGCTCAAAGCATGGGCTTGTGACCCATATCGGGCCAATTAGTGATCTTCCTTAGGATATTTCAAAAGAAGTTTAGAGGAAGATTTTCCCTTTTCTCTGGCATTGTGAAGATGGAATTCAGAGCTGTTTGTGGCTATATTTCCTTCAAAAGGAAAAAATTCTGCAATGAAGACCACAGAGGGAAATGAGCTGAATTGGAGGACTGAGGGAGGGGAGTGAAGCCAGAGTGGCAATGAGAACCAGACAGAACCCCGACGACATCGTAGACCTTTACTCCTACTGTCCTGAAGTCAGTTCCACGCTTGCCAAAACTGGTTTGATTATCAAGATAATTAATTTTAGTCTTGAACTTCCTCTTCTAAACCCTTTATACTTTTAATTTTTAAGTAATTTCTACACCTAACATGGGACTCAAACTCATGATGCTGAGATCAAGTGTCACATGCTCTACTGACTGAGCCAATGAGATGCCCCCTCTTCTAATTGACCTTGAAATCTTGACATCCCCAGTGTTCATTCCTGTCTGTGTCTGTACTCACCCTTTGGCGATCTCATCAGGTTTCATGGCTTTAAGTACCATTTATGCTGACGTTGTCTTTTGTAGCTTTGTAGCGCTGACCTCTACACCCATATGTTTGGCTGCCTGTCCAGCAAGGCCTCATGTTTGTCCGGTAGTCATCTTGAATGCACATATCCAACACCATATCCTCCCTCCCTCGTCCTTCACCCAGACTCCCCATCTCCATACTGGCGCCACCAATTACCTTTTTCAGTTGTTCAGGTCAGAAACCTAACTAAGCATCACCCTTGACTCCTCCCTATCTTGCACCTCTAACACCCAATCTACCACCAAATCTCACTCATTCTACTTCCAAAATAAATTTCCTGCCTGTCTACTTTTCTCTATCTCTTCTTTTCCTAGCCTGGTCTGAAACAATAGCCTCTTAACTGGTTTTTACTCTTGACCAGTTACAATATATTTTCCTTCTCCACAAAGCACACAAGGCACTCTTTTTAGAATTTAAATAACATAGTTTTGTGCTTAATTTCCTTCAGTTACTTCCACAATAATTAATAAAATCCAAACTCCATATCACGGTCCACAAGATTTATGATCTGGCCCCTGTTCATCTCTCCAACTCATCTTCTTAATTAAGTCTTCTTTTCTTGAAACTGTCAGATTTGTTCTCTGCCTCAGGGCCCTTGCATTTGCTCATCTCTGCCCAGAATGGTTGCATGACTTGTTCCTTTTCATCATCTGAATGCCTCAGAGAAGCCTTCTCTCTCTCCCAAATAAAAGTTCTCTCTGAGTCCACAGTAACGCTGTGTACCCCATGATATTTAAATTTCCAGTCACAATCTGGTATTCTCTCCTTACTCATTCTTTACATTGTGTCTCTCTTTACTATAGAATATAAGTATCAAAAACCTGGGATTTTATCTTTTCACTACTACAACTTCACCTAAAACAGTTTCTAATAAAGTACTCAATAGATTTGTTGAATGAGTGAATAAAAGTTACTTAGTTGGGTTTCTTTGTCTTGCAAGAAAAGGAGATTCTGAGAGATATAAGATATTTCCTCAAAATTCCACACAAAAATCAAGGGCATGTTTGATAATTATGGGAGTAGATTATAAAGCTGTTATTGAATGCTATAACAGCAACATCTATTTATTGAGCATTTACTATATGCCAGATATGGAATTTTACGTTAATCTAATTTAATGCTCACAGAAACCCTGTAATATAGGTATCTTAATCTTTTCTTCCCCAGTGTGGAAAATTGGGACCCAGAGAGATTATTTGACTTGCCCAAGATTACATATCAAGTAAAATTGGTGGGTCTTGAACTGAACTTGGGAGTTCTGATTCCAATGTCACTATTTACCTATGACATCACACTACCTCGCTAAAGTAAATATATCTTAACAAAGTCAGCTCTTTACTTCGCTCTAAGAATGAGGTTTTTAGTTATCTTGCTGGGTAGGAATTTCACTGCTGAAAAGGATAGAATGAAATACAGAACAACAACCAAAAAAAAAAAAAAAAACAATACTTCATGGGAGGGACCTAAGAAAATTAGTCTAACAAGCAGTCTGAATAATCAAAGAATGTCAAAAGTCTAAAGTTCGTTATTTGTCTCAAATTTTAATGTAGTGTAGCTTTAGAAGAGATAAAATCATATCTACCCAAGCATCTCATAGTGATGCTGGGATGTTGTGAAAGCTATTTTAAAAGTATTTTGAGTAAGAAAAATGGCATCATGCACATGTAAGGTTTAACTATTTCTAGCCTGGCTAAACCTTAATTTCAGGCACAAATGTCTGTTCATTCAAGGGCCTTTCCTTTTTTTTTTTTTTTAATAGAGATTCTATATACCAAGGGACTCTGTTGTTTTTGTTTGGATGTGAGAGAGAGAGAAAGAGAGAGAGAAGGAAGAAAGAAGGGGGGACGGGGAGTGGGAAAAGGGGAAAGAAAGGAAGAAAGAGAGAGAGAGGAGGGAGGGAGGGGGAGAGAGGACAGAGAAAGGAAGGGAAAAAAGAGGAGCTCTCAGTCCTGTCCGCCATGAGGCAGAATCTGGGCTTATCACTGCCCATCCCTGTCCTCTTAGTGTTTATAGACACTCCCTCCAGTTGCTGATCGCTTTGCTCCAGCTCTGGGGGTCTCGGGCCTGCCTCCCATTTTCTTGTTGCTGTTTACTGGGGGGCAGCCCCTCCGGTCCCCCTTCTGCCTCAGAAGTCTGAGAGAATGATTGTAAGCGGCGCACAGAGTACACTGACTAATTTCCTTCCCACCCAGGGACACCCATCATTGCTGCTCCATCCTGATTTGGAATCTCAGTGTTGTCTCCTTTCTCTCTCTCCCCTCAAGGTGTCCATTAGCTCATAATGGTCACACTTCATCACCGACTCATTTATCCATAGCCTGCCTCCTCAGGACCACTCTATCCTCTGATATATTTGATGAAACTCTTATTTTCCTTAACTCTTCTCCAAACTATAACTCAGCCAGGATTTCTGCCAACCTTATCTTCTCCCAGCAGCCTTAACTGATGCAGCCAATTTTTTTTTCACCCTATTCCCTCTCATCTTCTCCATTTCTAGGACAGATGTTTCCTTCTTTTCTTATTAATTATCACAAATACCCAAATAAAACCTAAATATACACTGCCTTATTTTCTCCTCTCAATCAATAGGAATTAAAGCACCGCTATCTGTTCCTTCCTGTTACTAAGAAAATCCCTGGGTGGAAAAATAAAAATAAAAACACTGAAATTACCCATTTATTTAATTACAAGGCACTTGCTTTCATCAGCCACATTTTCACTGCTGAGAAGATTCTGGTTTGGCAACAAAAGGCAAAAGCTATTTCTAGTGAGAGCGGCAAGGAGTCACTGCTAGCAATGCGACAGCGTGAGGGGAGCATGTGGAGGCTCTTTAATGGCTTTTTACCTTTGAGGGAGGGGCCGCCAGGAGGTGGGGACACAGGCACGGGAAGGCACAGATAGGGAGAGATGCATCAAGTACAGGCAGGAAGATCAAGGGATGGAACGAAATGTTAGAAAGGGATAGAGCAACACAAAGAGACGTATATACAGAGGCAGGGGCAGAATGGAGAGCCAAGAAAGAGACCCAGGAAGTCAATGGTGGAAAGTGCTGAAGGGCAGAAAAAATAAGAGACTGAGAGAGAGAGAGAGAGAGAGAGAGAGAGAGAGAGAGAGAGAGGGGTGGATGAAGGTTACCAGGCAAGGTCATTAAAACTTGCCCTCATTTTTCTGGAGATAACACTGCAATTCAGGTCATTGTCTCTGAATGGCGATGGCGATTTCAGGGTTTATATGTTGCCATTTATAATTAAAAGTCTCAGAAATAAATGCATGGGATTCAAGTATTACTTGATATTTTTATTGAGATAGGTTTTTATTAAAATAGACATATACGTATTAGAGCAGCATTTTCTTTTGGTAAATAAGACTATCATAAATAGAAGCAAAACTTAAAGAAATGGAATGATCTAGGCACAATTGAGATGTGAGAGACAATTTAACTTGAGTTTTGGTTATTTCTCCAGTTTACTCTGGTTTCTGCAAAGATACTTAGACCCAGCATTGACTTTTCCAGAAGCTGAAGAGCAGATCTAAGAGTTGGGTGGGAAGCCATTACTTGGAGCTGTCTGGTTCGGACACTCACTGCTCAAGGCTGTGGGCCTCAGAACGTCACATGAAACTTGATTGTCGTAGTATGAAAATGTTTCCTCATGGTATTATAATATGAGCATTTCCCATACCAGTGTTCACAGACTCTATATAATGAAGTTGCCAGAATGAAATGTCCTGTCTGTCTTATGGCTTGCTGGAAAGTCTTTTAGAATTTCTTTAGCTCTGGAATGGCAGATGGATTTGATCTCAAGAGCAAACTCTGGCTTAGCCACCGAGGAAGCTTCACAGAGAAGGGATGTGTTGAGAATGAGTCTGTGCAGGGAAATAAAGGACTCTTGATGCCACAAATGCAGAAGAAGGGAGTGACGGCAGCCTTCTTGCAGTGAACCAACTGAGGCCCCAGGAGCTGGAAGGACCTACTGACTTTATTAAGTATCAGCGTAAGAAATATCATCCTGTACTCTTCCTTAGTAGGCCCAGAAGGAGAGGAAACATAAGAATGTGCAGAACCAGCCAAAAGTAACAAGGCGCACCATCTCTGGTTTCCACGGAGTCCTTATGTCATCTTTGTAATTTCATGCGAGTTTACATCTTTCTAATTTCATGCGAGTTACAGAAAGGAAAGGAGGGACGATAAGTTTCATTCATTTCCATTAACATCAATACAGACTCTACCATATGCCAGGCACTTGGGATCCAGTGATTAATCTGACATTATTCAGTTCTCATGGAACTTGCAGCCTAGTTAGGGTGGGCAGGGAGATCAGTCAAATTAAGAATTATTTTCTACAGTATGAGTCATGGAAGAGTGAATGCCGGTCTCCTACACGAAACCTTTCTGTGAACTGTTGCTTCCTGCCCCAAGGTCAAATTTCTTACTAGAGCACACAGATATCCCTATTAGCACAGCTTCCCTTTACCTCTCAGCATTCTCTCCCTTGAACTCTGAGCTTCATCTGCACTGAACTAATTTTTAATTTCTCAAATCATATGTCAATTGCCTCTAGACTCTCCCCATACTATTGACTCCATCTAGAAAATTCTTATCTCCTCCTCTCCCTCCTCTGCCTGCCTACTCTGCTCACAGCCTCCCTCCAGAAAACCTCCTCTGGTCTCACCTGTCTTGGTTATATGCCTTTCGTATGTTCCCGTATCACATTCTACTTTGCTCCTTTGAGCTCTTGCCACCCATTGTCGCGATTGGCTTATTACTTGTGCGCTTCTGCCTACAGACTCTTTGCTCCATGAGCCCGGGGCCAGGAATACTTGCTCATCATGGCATCCCCAGGAAGTAGCTCGGAGCCCAGCACAGATTAAGCGCTGATGGGATCTTTGTTAGATGAATAAACAGAAGCTGTATACACGTGGGTGGCTCCCTATGACTTCAATCTCCCGTTGTTGAATATTGGATACAGAAAGGGGTTACACAGCTTGATTTGAATATCAGAGGAAAGAGATGGCCACTTCTTCATCTCAGTAGCTTCTAAATTTTTCTAAGATTAATCATTCTAGGTCATTCCCTGGTGTTTGTTTTCAGTTTCTAACCTATGAGATGTTAGCTAAGATTCATAAAATTTTACACCTCCCATGGGTATTTGGAATTAAAACTTGGTTTGGGAAGGTAAAAAGTCCTCAAAGACGGAATACATGGAGGTCAACAATAATTCGTATGTGCACAGAGCTTCAGGATGTTCAAGAAGCCTCTAGATTATTTTTATTTGCTTCCTACAATAAACAGATAAAAGTTAAATGAGGACAGAAAGAACAGAGCCAGCAATCAAAGATGGGGAGATCTTTTCAGTCCAAATCCTGTGTCACTTCTTCCACAGCACCACAACTCCCTCTGGGTGATGGAGGAATTCTGGGCACTGAACAGAAATGTGAGAGAGCTATTTGGGGATAGGTAGGTCTGCCTGGTCGCATCCAACTCACACCATGTAAGTGATGTCCTCCTCTGCCCACTGTAAAGCTGTTTCTGGAGAGAAAGCATGGCACTGACCCCTCCTGAAAACCCATCAGCAAAATCCGACATGCGTTTGGTGCTAAGCTGGCAGAGAGGGTGCTGGGGCTGTACTACTGTCTTATATCTAAGACGGGCGTAAGCCCTGCACGGTACCTGGTGGCCAGAGATAGATCAGTTTACACGTCAGGATGCCATCCTAGCTAGAGGTGAGGGGTTTCACTCAGGAGCTGCATTGCATGCCAGTTGATGGTGGATGTGAACGCATGTCCTGGTGGTGTGGGGTCCCTTAAGGACATAAATGACTGATGTGGTTATGCGGAGTGCCAGAGTGAAGGTAGTCAGCGGTGCCTGAAGAGATGGAGAGGGATGGATAAAGAGCTCATCTGAGGGGAGAAGCTGGAAACCAGGCATTATTTGAATGTAAGACACATACTTGAATCTAAGAGATCAGGGCCAGTGGATTAAGGGGAGCTATATGCATGCAAGGACCCAATGAAGTTGTACAGGCAGGAGGCGGTTGTGCTAGGATTCTTTGGGGGGAGTTCAAACCTCCTAACTCAGAGCGGCATCTTCTCTGAGCGGAGCCTCGGGGAGCTGACTGGGGAACCAGTGAGGGAAGCCAAGCCCAGAGGCAGGGTAGCCATCTCTACTATTAGATACATCCCATCTCGACATTTCGTAGTCTTTTCCTGTGTCCGCTGAATCTAGCTCCAGCCTTCCTCCACTTCACATTGCCATCCATCTGCGAGCCAAGAAGGCTCCCTCCCCCTTCCTTCGGCTCCGGGGACTGACATCACACAGGAACTTTCAATTCTCTCTGTCACTCAGCCTTTCCCTACCTCGGGGAGAAAACTGCCATTGATTACAGACCTACCAAATTAAAGCTTTGGGAGACTTAAGTGAGCAATTATTATCAGCTACAAAACGCTGGAAATTGTTTATTAAGCATCATCTCGTTGTTTACTCTGACAGCTTCCTGCTGAGCTTTCTCTCAACTACTCTGTGAAGGCCGAGGACTGTTCCTAAACAGTCTGATTGGTTTTCCGAGTTTGCAGAGTTCATAGCTGAGACAGAGTAACTCCTCAGGATTCAGGAGTCAATTCATCCATCCCCCTGCCTCAAGGCAGGCTTTAATTACATCAGTGTAAATTAAGAAAGTAGGAGACTGAAGATAGGCATCCCCTAATTTAAAATTGCCCCATGAGTGGGAATTCCTGTGTCCTGGTGGGAACATTGGAGGTCATGCCTGTCCCCGGGGTAGTGAACATCCACAGAACTGATTGTATCTATAGCCTGACCTTTTCTGTGGTTGCTGCAGCCCGACTTTTGAGTTTTGCTGGATCCCTGCTTATTTTTCAAGCGTGGTTCTCCAGGTTGGACTCTGTGAGTCTCTGGCTTTTCAGTAACAATGATAGATAGCCTCCTCGTTTTCTATTGCTCTTGCTCAGCGTGGTAGGTGCCTGGTTGCACTCAGGACACTGAACTGCTCGTGAAACGCCACAGGACACTCTGAAGGTGGAGGGTCACCGAATTCAGCTGGATGGGCCACAGAAGTGTCTCCCAAGACCACACTAACGAATCTTGAAGGATATTATTACAAGGTGAAAGGTGTTCCTACAGAGAATGAGTAACGAACACAAAGGCCAGGACAATGAGAGAGAATACGGTATGGTCATGCAATTTAAAGGTTTTTGGTGCTCCTGAGCATCGGGTTCATGTAGCTGGAAATGCAGCTGGAAAGTGGGCAGGAAGCATGGGGACTTTGTTCTAAAGATGCTGGAGAGGCGATGGGAGAGAGCGAACAGGAAGTGCTACATTAGTTCCTGCAGTAGCCGGCCTCTGCGTGGAGGGAGCTCTGGAAGGAGCAGAAGCAGGAGGCGGGCAGGTAATCCTGGCGGGAAACGAGGAGTCTGACCGTGGGAAGATGGCACTTTTCAGGTAAAGTGGGATGCAGACAAGGGAAAGGAAGAGGGGCCGGCTCTGATTCAAATTGACAGAGAGAGAGAAGTCAGCTGGGGGTAAATTGGAATGGCGATAGAAATTAGCACAGGTGCCCTGCAGAGAAATTTGAGGCACATGAAGGCTGGACTGAACAAAACACCCTTAAAAGAATGTCCTTCTTACTGATTCCATGTCCCCATGCATATAAATCCTTTAGCTTAATAGTCACGATTTTCTTCATATCCATTCCCATCTCCATCTCAACTCTGTCTCTTCCCCATTCTCTTTTCCCAACCCCCCTAGATAGTCATTCCCCTTTTTACCTTCAACGTGCAACGTGTGCCCTAACCCTGCAGTTTACCTCCCCAGATCCCCTCTGTTCTGCTGTTCTTTACCTACCCACCCCAGAAGCCCAGGGAAGCCACAAGTCTCCATGAAGCCTTCCCCTATGGCTCCTGTCTTCTTCTGTCGCCCTTGTTGGATTTTCTGTCATGCTCATAGTCAGAGCCACACAATATATAGTTTACTAAATATACTGCCTTACTGTTTCTTGTCCCAGAAACAATAAAATTTTAGCTTCAGGGCAGGGACTTTGTCTTATATGCCTTTTGCTTAGCCTATAAAATTTAGCACAAGAGAGAAAACAAATGGTAGAAACAAAAAAATTACAGTAGAATATATCATTATATTTACAATACAATTCTTAGGGCCCTACCCAAGTGCCACAACTGAAGGCAAATTGGAACAATCGGGTAGCATCCAAAATGGTCATATGAGAAAAAGTTGAACCTGGAGGCTTCTTGCAAATTTTAAGAGAAACATGTGAGATGTGGTAGAGAGTTGTCAGCTTTGTTCTGTCTTACTAAGGTGTAAAACCAGGGCAATGAGTAAAAATTATAGAGAGGGTTTTCATTTCAACATAAGAAGCTGCTTTCTCAAGGTCAGAGCTGCCAAAGATGGAGCAGGATGTCCAAAGAGGCCTTGAGTTCCTCTCCACTGGGAACATCCAAGTGGCGGCTTGGGACCAGTACTAAGTGCTGTCAATGTGGGGCGGTGATTAAGCACATGGGTTGTGTTTCCTAAACTACACCGCGGTGATGACAGTTTTCCCTCACAGAACTGATGTCAGGATTAAATGAAGTAATGTATAGAAAGGGTTTAGCCGAGTCCATTAATGTTAGCTTTTATTATTTTGAAATAATGAATATAATAAGGAAATTTGCAGATCAGAGAGGCATCAAGTTGGATATCTTTGAAGTCTCTCCCAAACCCCGATGCCTATGGTTGTAAGATAATGAGCACCTGCCACTAAAGTTGGACTTATGGAAATGGTCTACCTTCAGTGCAGGGCTGGCACCCCATGGCCTCTGGTCCTGGACCCAGAGTAGTAGTAAAACAAGAATCACTTGAGATACACTGGATCTAGAAGAGGCGATTTGTGACTAGAAGCAAAGAGTTGTGAAAATACGGATACAGGCAAGAGATCAGAATCAGGTTTGCCAAATCAAGAGTCTAGTATCAGGAATAGACAGGGAGTCAGCGCCCAGACTGGTAAAACACAGATTTAAAAGCATCCAGAAACAGGAGTTTACGGGAGGCCGATGTAAAAACCAGGCAGATGGTTCTGGTGGAGTCAGCGATGATCTTTAGGATAAAAACTTCACTGTGGCGGGAGCTGCTTCGCCCAGGGGCCAGTGACATATTCCCAGTGGAGCAGAGCTTTGGGCACCCCTCTTTAGATGTAGGACAGGCACACCCACGAGGATGGGACCCATAAGACTCTGAAAAGGCCATCATCTGCCAGTGCTGTTCAGCATACGGAGCTGCTGATCACGTGTGTGAGTTCCGCCACCCTGCCTCCTTCACCCCGCGTCACCAGCACCCAGTGTGGACGCTCCTCTCCGCTGTGTCCCCAGCTCACCCCGAGCGGCAGCCCGTGCGCTGTTTCAGCCCTGCTCTCTCCGCTCTGCGCTCTCCCCATCTCATCCCCTCTTCCATTCATATTAGCTTTGGCAATGCCCTTACTCCGCCCAAGGGCCGACCTTGACTGGGTCTCTGTTTTTCCTTTCTCCACTAGCATAGCAGCTTGGAAGAGCATGCCACCCGGGGCTGCCTGCAGGACGGCCAGCAGTCCTGGGCCCGGGGAGCTCCGCGCCCGCCCTGTGACCGGGGAAGAGGAGGCACGGGGGGAATGGGGAGAGCCTGTGGCGGAGCCCACTGAGCACCATTCTCCCCGCATTACCTTCCTCCCGGCGGCCTGCCGTCCCCGTGGGGCTCTCGCTGCGGCTGGCACAGCAGCGCGGGCCCAGACACGACCCGGACCTCTCTCACATAGCTATTTGGAGGACCGCACGAGAAGACACAGGAACCTGTATCAGCTCAGTGAGATGGGAGCCTTGTTAAGAGCCCAGGGTTTATTTCGCTCTCACTCTTTTTTTTTTTTTTTTTTTTTTGGATGTGAAATCATTCTGTTGTCAACGTTGGTGAGGGTGAGCCCGTTTGACTGAAGCGGTAATTTGACAAGATGTGTCTTCACTGTCATTCAAATTGTGGAAGAGAGCTCTTAGTATCTGCGGGATTGTTCTCTGCAACCTCCATCTCCTCCTTCCCCTTAGAGATACGCCTCCTGAAAGATGAAGAAAGAAGAAAACGCGTAATCCTGAGGGTCAGGAGGGCACATGCTTAAATTTGCAGTGAGTCCACAAGCTCTTCAGATTCAAGATGAGCTTCAATGCCAGTGTGCTTCGGGGACAGGGAGGGGCAAGAAATCAAGAGAGAGAGGGAGAGAGAGCGAGAGGGAGCCGCACGGGTCCTGCTGGCAGAAGCTCCTGCCTATCTCCATAAATCAACCCCAATGAGTTAATTCCTCATCGAGAATGATGGATGGAAGGCTCCGAGACCTGGCACGAGGCTGGGCTTGGGGAGGACCCAAGCCTGCTAACGCGCCTGCCTGACTTGTCCCAAGGGTTGGGGGCAGGGAACCAGAGCCACAGAAGCCTCCTGGGTGCACTTCTGGCCTTGACAATTTCAGGCACTCTGGGAAATTGGAAACAATCTGGATTTTGTACTGATACAACTTAGTGATTAAGAGCATAGATCTAAAAAACCAGAGACGCCCAGGATTCTAGCCTGTAACCTCGGGCAAGGCGTATCTCCGTCTATGGAGTGGGGATGATATAACCTATCCTGGAGGGCCCAGCAAATGGCAGCTGCTACTGTGAACATATTGTGCATCTTCCCTCTGCGCCTCTGGTCCCTACGGGGGCAACTCAGTGGTCTGGAATTGAGGGTTTATGAGTGAACTATGCTGCGCAGCCATGGAAACAGGAAATGGAAAGGTTGAAGTGTCCAGTGGCCCTTATTTGGAATCATAATCCCTCCTGGGTCTCACCCTCCTTCCTGCTTGGCTCAGGAGGACCAGGACCCAGGCTGCCCTGAGAACCCTGCCCTTCAGGGCTGGCAGAAGCCCACCTTCGTTCTGAAGCCTTCACCATCCAGATAATTCTCTTTTCCCGTCCCACTGTCCTACAATACCGCCCAGCTCAGCATTTAAATACTCTGTACCTCTGAGATTTATTTTTTTCTCCAGAACCAGAATTAAGTGAGGATTAAACCAAGCAAGATGATGTTCGCAAAATGTCTGGCACACAGTTGATGTGCAGCAAATGCTGGCCTTCCCTCCTTGGGGGAATCCGTGTCATGGATTTGGTTGCACCACATGAAATTGCCATCTTTGTAGCTCTAAAAATGGCTGAATATTAGTCATTTCATATGATTCAAGTTGATAGTTTTTTTCAGTGATCCAAAGCTCCTTGATGGATTAACTGACTTAACGTAGAAGGAAACGTCTCTTCCTGGCAATGACTTAGGGAAGATGAGAAGCCTTGTTCTGTATATCCGGCATGTTTGAATATCGACTATATGCTAGGCACCACATAAGGACGTAGGGGTGCAGAGATAGAAGGTCCTTGTCCTCAAGGAGTTGACAATCCAAGGAAGAGACAGCCAGGAACAGTTCTAATTCAATATGATGGTTAATGTCGACAAAATCTAAACAGTGTGCTGTGGAAATGGGGGGGGGGGGAATGAGGAGCTCAGTCTGAGGAGGGTCACAAGAACTTCAGGGGAGGTCTGCCCTCGGACCTAAACTCTAAAGGCTGCACAGAGGCATTCTTTACGAAGCCAGACATTCCAGGCAAAGGGAATAGCGGAGATGTGAGAGCAGCACAGGACAGTTTTAAGGAGCCAGAGGACCGCTGTCTCCAAACCAAATGTGACCTGCTAAAAGCAAGTACCCTCATATAGATCTTTAGAAGGAAGCAGCGTTTCTAACGGAGGGGAACCCATCGATCTTATTTGCTAGGAAGATGAAGGGGATTTTCTCCTGGGGCCCTTCCCCCACAAAGGAGTTGGTCCGGCTCCTGCACCGGGCCCTGGCTGCCTGCTTCCCTCCAGCAGGGTGTCTAAGACATCTGGCTCCTGTGAACCTCAAGATCCATGGTGTCCCTCTGACCCAGGTCCAGCCTGTCCATGACTGGGATTTCTCAGCCTTCCGCAGAGCTGGCCCTCCCCTCCCCCCTTCATTATTTGCAAACAAGAAGTTCTGCTCCACCAGGACAGAGCTGTCCCCTTGCCTTTTCTCATGGCTACATTGCAAGCCCATGCTGGGGGGGCATCGGCTCTATGGAGTTATTGATGCTTCCAAGGGCAGGGGGGCGGGGGGAGGGTGCAGGGAGGCAGGGGGCTGATGTCCTACCCTCAGACTTGTGTGCTGGATAAACTGTTCCGGATCGTGCTGGTTTCTGTCCTCCCTTCTTCTCACCTCCCGCCTCCAAGGCCTTGTTTGGACTGGAGAGCCTGGCCGAGGTCATCTGAATGTCATGGGGCCAGAGGTTGCGGAACCTGTGGGAATGACAGGCTAGGCACTGATGGGGGAGGGGCAGAGTGGGAGGGGCTAAGCCCCAGGCACCTGGTGGAGAAGATTCAGGGCCTGGGGGAGGGGCAGCGTCGGGGGATGGGGCGGGTGGGGGGAGATTTGAGAAGCAGGGCAGGTCTCCTTGTAAATTACTGACTCTTGCCATGTTTTATAAAGAATAGAACAAATACATATATAAAAAAATAGCATCTGCATTTCCCTAATTATACTTAGGGGTCGTCAAAGGACTTTTAGGAGGAGCTTGGCGGTCCTAATGCCCCTCCCCTTCCCTACCCTCCCCCATCCTGGATTAATATTTCAGCAGGGCGTCTGTACCCTCAGTAAATATACCGGGATCAATTGTTTGCTATAGCCGCTGCTCAAATCCGCCTTAGCCGGTAATATTTTAAAGTTGATTGGATCTTAAAATTGTAAGAGGTCCCTGGTGTCATGACTTTGCTGGCATTATCGGCTCAGCCCTTGTCATACCAAGCAACCTCCTCCCGAAGCCTAGTGCTCCCCCGCCCCCCTCCCCACACCAGGAGCCCACCGGGGGAGGCTCACTTAAGAAGCAAGTGATGGTGAGGAGTGAGGATGCCCACCATGATGACCTTGGGAGGGTGGGAATGTCTCCTTGCAGCAGCAGGGGAGGCTCTGGGCTTTCCCCCCCTCTCTCCCTTCTTCTTCTTCTTTTTTTTTTTTTTTTTTTATGTGCCGGTTGACAGTGTCATCTCTCAACTTGATAAACTTGTCAGAGGGAGCTCCAGGAAAGTGTGACGCGGAGGTTGGAGCGATTGCTGAGTATGCAGGGAGAAGGGGCTGGGGGTTGTGGGCGGCGCGGGCACGTTAGCCCGGGGGCAGGCATCTGTTCTGGCCTGTTGCTGGCTCAAGGCCGCGCACACGGCCGGCCCCGCGGTGCATCTTAGCAGACCAGGCCCTGAAGGGGAGCAGGAGCTTCAGGGACCAGAGTGTCATGGGAGCTAAGGGAGATGAGGATGGACAGTGCCAGCCAAGGAGTGTGCCGGGCGGCACACGTGTGTGCCTGTGTGTGACTGTGTGTAGTGTGTGTGGATTTGTATCTGGGTGCACCTGTGTGTGACACCGTGTGTGGATCAGCCGTGTGTGCCCGTGTGTGACACTTCATGTGATACACGTGGGGCATATGTGGATGCAGGCCAGAGAGGCTGGGCAGGTGTGGCTGGGCATGAAGGCGGGGTAGAGGGTGAAGGACAAAGGGCATTGGAGGTCTCTTGGTAAAGCAGACTGGAAACTATGAGTTGGATGCTTTTTCTGAACCCTTCTTCCATTTCCTTTCTGAAAGATCTTTTCAGATACCCACCTGGAATTCATAATTATCTATAATCGTGGAAGTTTACGCACAAAATGTTTCTCTGAGCATAGAGGGTAAGGAAGCTAGTGATTGCTGTACTTCGGGGCATGACACGTATTTTACATCACTCACCGGCATTCTGTTGCTATTAATCAAACAAATGCTGAATCAGTGAATTAAAGACGCCAAGAACTTCACTTTTGCCAGACCTAATCTGCTGGAATATGGAGAAAATCCGTGGTATGTGAGTCATGGGGGGAGGAGTAGAAAATCTGAATTCCCTCTCTTGCCCGTATTCCCTCTCCTCTCCAATCCTCAGTTTCCTCATCTGTATAGTGAGAGTCGTGAGAATCCATTACAGAGGATCGTCCCATATTCTAACTTTTAGATAAAATTCCAGAAGCCATCATGAGAATTGGTACAACAGTGCAAATGAAAGACGTTTGTAAATTACAACGCCCTGAGCGAATTCAGGAAGACTGTCTGATGTCCGTTGGGAGAGCTCCCCCTTGTCACGGGCTCCTGCGGTTACCCTTTCATTGCACTTAGAGCCGCCCCACCTTCATTTTTCTCTCTGGAGGGAAGCATCTGGCAATCTGCCAAAGGAACAGGTGTCTTCGTCTTCCTGCAGTATTTAATAGTATAATAAACTTCTGCCCCGGTGCCTCTCAGTGATTAGAACACATCCCAGGCACTGCCTTGAAGAGTGAAGGCCAAGAAAGTCACCTCGCCTGGGAAGTGCAATAATTGCTCTGTGGTGCCCTGCCTGGAGTGTGATATTTATATTATAAGATAGGATTTAGGTCTAAAAATAAGGGAAGTTGTCAGAGCTCAGGATCATTGATACAAGTGTGGATGACAACACTGACAGCTAACGTGAAGCCAGTTATGTCCAGGTTTCTAAACTGAGAGGGAGGTAAAATTAATAAATTAGGTCACTGACAATGCCCAGGGAGGGAGGAACCATCATCTCTGCTCACTGACTCACCTTTTTGGCCTCCACATAAAGAGACTAGCATTTTGGAAGCATAATGTCACTAAATACACACACCAAACACACAGGAATGAAATTGCTAATGTAACTAATATATACAAATATCAAATCACGATGTTGTAGACCTGAAACTAATATAATAATGTTATGTATCAATCATACCTCAATTAAAAAAATAAGTCACTGATGATCTCTACTTCATCAGATAATATGGTAAAAACAAGTAATAGGGGCGCCTGGGTGGCTCAGTCGGTTAAGCGTCTGGCTTTGGCTTGGGTCACGATCTCACGGTTTGTGGGTTCAAGCCCCACGTCGGGCTCTGTGCTGACAGCTCAGAGCCTGGAGCCTGTCTTTGGATTCTGTGTCTCCCTCTCTCTCTGACCTTGCTCGTGCTGTCTCTCCCTCTCTCTCAAAAATAAATAAAACATGTAAAAAAAATAATAATCCCGTTATCTGGAGATTACCGTGTTCAAACAATTACAACACAACAGTGTGTAGGTGGTCAGTGTGGCATGGAAGGAACCAGTCAGATGCAAAGGTTTGGGTTCTTGTTCCTAGGTTCTGCATCAGCAAGCCTCATGACCTCTGAGCCTCAGTTTCCTCAACCGCAAAATGAGGGGGTTGGACCAGAGGGCTTCTAAGGTCCCGTTCAGTTTTGACATTCTGAGGTTGAATATTGGGTCTAATTCATTGGTCTTTGTGGATGCAGAAGTCACTTCAGGATCCGTCACGCCTGCGGTCGCCATTTTGAACATCAATGGCCTTTATCTGGAACCCTGTCAGTTGATGGAGAGGCCTGATTAGTAGACTAGGAGATAACAAGGCTCACTGTTGTTACTTTTCTTCTTTTCTGAAGCACTTCTCTCCTAGGGGTGCTAAGTAAAACTGGTCAGTTTTGCTGCGCTTTCCTTCCTTCCTTCCGTCCGTCCTTCCTTCCTTCCCTCCTGCCTTCCTCCCTCTCTTTCATTCCCCCCCCCCGCCCCGCCCCTGGTTCTTAGCCATTCCTCCAGCACAGATTTTGCTTCATTTACTTTCACTGCAGGCTCCAACCTTCCCCACTCCCAAAACAATATTCTCTACCCTGGTGCATAAAATATCTATATTAAAGCTTCAGATTGGCTCTGCCTCCTTAGGCTTTTGGAAACTTTCACTGTGAGGGTCTGCAAAACCTAAATTTGGGGCCTGCACTATTTGGTGTGTATCCCTTTGCCTCAGAGGAATCTTCTGCCTTTTTTTTTTCTTTTCTTTTTTTTTTTTTCCCCATTTCAAAGCCCGTGGGTCCACACAAATGCTCTGAGAGAGCTTTTTTTTCCCCCCTTAGCAAAAATTCAGGTTTGTCACTAGGAAAGAAGAGGTTTTTCTGTGGAAATCTTCCTCATGCTGGTTATAAAGCCGCTCACATCTCAGTGTGAACTCTGCTAACTCGCCAGCCCGTTGTCTTTGTGAGTGAGGAGTGAAATCCACACAAAGGTATAAAGACCTGATCCATATAAAGATTGCTCTCTGGATTTCCATTGGGCGGCAGCTTTCTGATGATTGCATCTTTGCTGTAGACAGCTGTGCAATCGAGGTAACAGCAGGACTCCAGATGTGTTGGGACTTGCTAGGCAACAGACCTAGAAGTTTGGCCAAATCAGCCCCGCATAATCACCGGAGAAAGGGAGGGGATGCAGGGCTGGTCCAGAATTTCTGTGCAATTCAGGGGCTGCGGGATTAACCCAGTGGACAGAGAGGGAACAAGTTGGGAGGTTTACTTCTCATATGAAGCATCACGTCTTCGTAGGGCAGAGCCGCAGGGCTCTGTGCAGAGGGAGTACACACAGCGGTTAGAAGCCTGGGCTCGTGGGTCCGGCAGACCGCCCTTTGACTCTGGGTCCCGCCTCTGACTGACTGTGTGATGTGTGGCTACTTTACATGGTTGATGCTTACATTACAAAGCAGTTAGAACATGCTTGACACATTTCATCATGGCAGCCCCTCTTCTGCAAGGGGGCATTTAACAACCGGCAAGACGCCCCGGCCACATGAAGAGGGAAGAGATAGGCGATGGTAAGGATTACTCAAATATCCAGTTCTCCTTACTCTTGAAAACAAGATGGCATTGTATGTTGACTAGCATTTAAACAGAAAATTGAAAAGGAAAAAAAAAAGGGAACTTTGGTGCAACTAACAGGGATTCCCAATTCACTCCGCAATTTTGCGTTGCTTAGGTTATTTTACTTGTTATTTTTTACAAATTGACTTCCTGAAAAATGAAATCAGTTTCCTCCAGTGACTAGACCTATGTTCCTAATCCAGCTATATTTTCTTAATTTTGATTACTTGTTTCTTTCAGATTTAATCAGCTTTAAGGAGGCTTTCTTTATGAAAATAATATTTCTTTAGAACCCTATAGCAAAGGAATGGCCTCCAGTAAAATGTGAACTAGCACCCCAACAGTCAGTGGTTTTAGTGTCCTCTTCATACTAATGAAATTGCCTGCTGTGCTGTCAATCAAAAAAAAAAAAAAAGCCCAGTTCTTTCTATTTAGTGTTCTATGTAGTGTTCTTTCCTCTACACCAGCTACTCCAAACTTACTGATTTTAAGAATTTGGTTGAGTCACTCTTGAATGCAGTCTGGAATCCGAATATTAATTAAAAGTCCCATGTAAGTCTTAAGATAGAAAACAAATTTGAGACAGACCCACAGTGCACTGTGGTACCTAAGGGCTCTCAGAGAAAGGCTGTCATTACTTATGTATCTCTTTTATACATACGGAAGATGGGGGGGGGGGTTGAACTATTGATCTCAGAAGTAACAAGGACCCAAGAAAGAGTCGTCTAAACAGTTCGTGGTAAGGGCTCTACACAAACAAAGTAACCAACTTCTCGTGGAACCTCGAGAGAAAAATCGGCATGCCTTTTTCGTGAAAGGAACCAGGATTGTTGAGAAGCCTCAGAGATTCTCTCTCGGGCACATTTTAGTGGAGATCAATCTGCTTTGGAGGGACCTGGCTTTTCCTTGGACTTTGCTAGAAACCAGGGAGCTCTTTGAAGCTTGTACAATTCAGGCACTGAAAGGAGAACGCAGGAAAAAGGGCCCCTCAGGTGGGAACGGTGGGAGAGCAGATGGTAAAAAGTGTTCTTGGTGTCTCTTGAACACTAACGCCCTGGAAACTTTGTTTTAACTTGGGTTTTTATGGTTACTTTGGGCAACCACAGAGGATAACAGAACCGTGGCCGTAGCTACGCTGGAGAGGAGAAGCCCGTGTCCTAAAGCATTTTAGGTGCAAAGGCAGGTGGCTTCAGATCGACTGCAGGTTGCGGAATGGAAAAGCCCTTGTCGTTTTGGCCCTTGCAGGGAGCCGGGAGTAAATAATACTTCTCATATAGCTTTAGCCCCGTGCTATCTTAATTGCAATCTCTGGTGAGATTTGGAGTTATGCGTTTTTAACAAGCAAACCATAAAATAAGGTTTAATCTCCCCAGAGCCCTGGAGTTAATTTATCTGTCCACAGGCTAAGATCTTTTTAAAGGTTAAGAATGCTTGGGTTTTCTTTCTAGGTCTCTGGGCTGGCTGGAATGGCGGCAGGTGCCTCCTAGGGCTGGAGGCTGGAATCTGGCTTCCACCAGCGCTAAAGACCCAGCCCTTAGGAAGGCCTGCAGGAGGAACCAGGTGTTGGGCCCTAATATTCACAAACTGTCCCTCATCCCGATAGAGAGGAATTAGTATTCATCAGGACCATGTCTATGGCAGAAAGTGCATTTGACTTTGCTTCAGAAGGCCAGGGATGGAACCTTTGCTCTGGAATTAGGAGCTGTGGGATTTGGAGGAAATTACTTAACCTCTCTGAGCTTCAGTTTCCTCATCTGTAAAATGGGTATAATGATATCTACCCCAAAGTCTTCATAGGGGTTCTGTGAATGTTAAATGGTATGAAGATGCCTTTAAAAAAAATAGTAAAGCACTAAATAGATGTTAAGCTAACTCTGTTCCTTATTCACCCAGGCAGAATTTGTTACCTTTGTCAACGGTTATTTTCCCATGAAGCCGTGCTATGGAAGGAGGTTCCCAGGTTTTTAGAACATACCTAAAACCCAGTCGTGGCTCCCCGCAGGCCAGCACGACTTAGTGACAAAATATAGAAAGCACAGATTATGACAGTTCTCTCTTGGACTTAACTGCCTAACCAGCAAATCTATCTATATATATATATATAGTCTCAATCACTCACGTGCCAGGGTCAGAACACCCTTCCTGCCCCCGCGGCCTTAGGGGGATACAATGGCGGATCCAGATCCATCAGTGGTGGGGGGCGTCTATCTGCAAAGCTGTGCCCCAAGGGAATAAAGGGGCGGCTGCCTCCACTCTGGGTAGAGGAGGAGGAGGAGGAAGAACTATGGAGAAAGGGTCACCGGTGGACCATTATTTGCAGACTAATCTATGCTTTTCCCTCACCTGGTCCTCAGAGCCCTGTGGACGGGCGTCTCCAGCTTCAAGTCCTACTGCCACCCGCTCGTCTGTGCCTCCCCCCAGTGCCCTCCCCGCGGCCACGCCTACTGTCCCGTTGTCCTGAGCCTCCTTCCTGCCTCACCTCCCCTTGGTGCGTCCCCCCGGATCATTTCACTACCACCCGTGAGACCTCAGTCACAACCACACACCTTTCAGGAAGCCTTTTCAGATCAACTGTGTCCGCCTCTTGTTCGCATCACCCTTTCCCTGCAAATTCCCGTGGTGGTATTTGTGTGTTTGGTTGTGTTATTATACACACACCTAGTGGAAGTCAGCACGGCCGGGGACAGGGACGGAATGGCGTTGGGCCAAAGGTCCTTGGGAAAAGCCGATTCTGGCATCTGTGCCCTGCTCTGCTGGAGCGTTGCTGAATTGATCCACAGCTTTGGACAAGGCAGAGGCCCTGCATAGAGGGAGGGCAAGCTCGTGCCACAGCTCCGGATTTCTCCTAAGCCACACACTCAAGTGTCCAAGTGTTGTTAGCTTGTGTGCTGGCACGCCATGCGGCAAGAATGAAGGGGTAGGACGCACGAGCCAGCAAGGAGCAGAAGAGTTCCTCTAGAACGTCATTCTAATCTCAGCACCCATACCTGCGAGGCTTCCAAACTCCCCAGGACAAAGGAGAAAGTCCACACTCCTCCGCCGCACAACAGGGTCCCCCACAGTTGCTGCGGCCTCTCTGTGAGGCCCCCCCGCCCACCACAACCCCTCCCAGAGTGTAACTACCTCAGACACGCTGGCGTACCAGCACTGCCCTGGCCGACATCACCCATGTGTTGCCTCTCTGTCTGGAACATTCCTTTTGCCATCTTTCTACCCCCGCAGATGTAATCCAGGCAGCGGGAATCATAGGCCCGTGAGGCAAGCTTGAATCTGATCTCCTCGGGCTGGACTCAGGTTTGCCTTCCGGAAGCTCCTAGAGCGTGTTGTCTGTCCATGCTCATTTATACCACACACCCACCGCCCACATGCACGTGCCTATTGCTGCTTCCTGCGAGGTGGGGGCCTCTGGCACCTTGGAACTCTGTCTTTCTTCCTACCACCAAGCCTGATGCCTGACATCCAGGGGGGTGGCTGTACCCATGTCTGGGGTTGGGTTAAAGCTACTGAATTAAGCCACAGGGCATCACAAAAATCCCCACCACCTTCCCAGCTCTGGTACTACCCTTTCTGTCCCTCTCCCGTGCCATTCTGGCACCCATTTCCCATGGGCAGGGCTGTAAGGGCACATGGCTTGCAGGCTGGGTGAGAAGCTGAGACATCCTATTGAGGACCTGCTCTTGCCTTGTTGGGCTGAGGCCGAGGCCACATGACTACTGAAGGAGGACCAGTGAGGGGAACCTTCAGTCCTTCTCTGCCTCCCTCCCATTCGCCTTGGTCCGTGGCTTTGGAGCTATTTGGGAGACACCTTGAGACAGCTGGAGAAACAGCAATAATCCAATTAAAGCGTCTGACACTCTGGGCTGGTAGCATCTTGGCGGGGAGGAGGTGGACACACAGGGGCTGTTTCTGGTTCCATCTGTGATGTGTGTTTTACTGGCTGTCGATACCTACAGGGAAAACACTAGCAGTAAGATTCACAGATAAAACACAGTGGCCTCTGCTTCCTCCCCGGGGTGTTTTCTTGAGAAATTGGTTTCTGGGTAGGGAGGGGACAAGACTCCTTCTTTTCCTTTCCTCGCTTCTAGGGATTCAGAGGAGTGTGAGAGAGGAAGAGAGCTTGGAGGGAGGGAGAGCAAATCAGAGGAGCGAGCGGGGTTTGAAAAGTCAAAGATGTCCTCCTGGCCACGGGAGTTTCCCAGAGAGACCCTCTCCCCCTTCCTTCCCGGATTCCGTCTCCCCTCTCCTCTGCTACCCATGCCCCACCCTCTCGCTCTCCTCTCTGCCTTCCTTCTTAGGCTGAAGGCCATTGTTCCATCTCTGGGAGTCACAGAGGGTCGTCTGAGCCCAGACGAAGCACAGGAACTTGCTTTGGAGATTGGAACAGAGGAACGCAGAACCCAACCCCTGCACGTTTCCCTGAGGATGTTAGAGCGCGTTGCAAAACAGTGATTGATGGCGCTGAGCCGAGTCCCAGGAGCAGGACGTTATGGCTCTCCCGTCGCGTCTCTGCCTCCCAGCCCTGCCCCTCCCACCACACCCCTTCCTGGGTGCCCCTCACGCTGCCTGAGGCCAAGACTCTGCAGGCCCCCCATATCCCATTCCTGGCCGACTCTGACGGTGTGGTAGCTGGAAAAACTTAAATGCTTTTCCCTTCATTATCAGAAAGAGTTTTATTCTGACTGAAGTGAACAATATGAAGAGACAGCACAGAGCGTTGGCGGAGGATGAAAAGTCCCTTCTACCCACAGAGCTGCACTTCAAAGTGTCCTGTGAGAAGGTTCCACTTTAATTAGGGGGAGGAAATTGCCATGTAACTTAATTAATATCAAAAACATTTTTTTTTCTTAAACACAAGAAAGAAAGATGGCTACGTAGAGATGGAGAAAGGAGCTGACAGCAAATCCGGACAGGCCTGTGCGTGGACCGCATAATGATACACTTTGTTTTTAATTACTCTGCACACGCCTCTGGTTCCGTGAGGGACTCTGAATTCTCAGCGGGGCCTCGCCCACACTGCGGGGTCTCATCCTGCAGCCCCCACACTCCGGCCGCGGTGCGAGGCAAGGAAAGACCCGGAAGAAGAGCAACGCACAAATCCTGTCTTCTTGGAACCAAGCAGGCTTTGCAGAGTGGATTAAGAGCCAGATCATCTGCTTTCTTCACCTGCTGCCTAGAGCCCCCGTGGGCATTCTCCCTCTGCAGGGCCCTGTCTCTGTCCTCACCTCCCACCTTCCTTGCAACCAACTGCTCTGGGGGCACTCCTGTGCCTGTGCCTGGGTTTTTCTCTCTTTGGAACTCCGCCTCATTACCTCTCACTCTGCCCTTGCTCCAGCTGCCATGGCACGGCCACCTCCCGTCTCCCCCAAACAATTTACAAAGTAGGCTCCTAATTGTCTTTTTGTTTTCTGTCTTTCCAACTGGAGTCCATCCGCCACCCGGCAGCCAGAGTGATCTTCTGTAAGACATAACATCATACTGTTTCTCTACTCCAAACCCATTGGTGGCTTCCCATTCCACTCGGCGGAAGATTCCTGAACGAGGCCCTTGTGATTTTGCGCACCTCCCTCTTCACCGTAGCCAGCTCTTGGGGTCTTGGACATGGTGCTCCTTCTGTTAGAACATTCTTTCACACCTCTTCCACCCCCTGGACCTTGGCCTAACACACACGTCTACATCTTTTGAGTCTTGCCATAAATGGTATTGACTTTGGGAAGAGTTCTGAGGAACTCACCGCCCACAGTTAAGTTAAATCCCCATGGTGCATACTTGCCTAGAAGACCACACTTCTTTGTAACACGCATCAAAATCGTAATCAGTTACTTGTTTGGGCAAACAGTCCCTTGATATGTCTTTCCCCTGGACTGTAAGCCGGGCACTACTAGAGACCATGCCGCCCTGGCACACACGTTCGCGGAGCCGCCTGCCTGGCATCAGAGCAGACGCTTTTCTACTCTCCACCAGGTGCTCAGTCTCATCACAAACAAATAAAGTACATTATTTTATCAACCCCACTTTATGGGAGTCGAATATGAAGGACAGAGATTAGTTCGATATCACCTAAAGCCACACAGGAAGTAAGTTGATGGTAGGTAGTTTGGTCACCAAGTCCTCTTCCTCACGGTCTATGCTCGTGTGAGGACAATATTCATTTGAGGAAGGCAGGAAGGGAGACAGGGAGAGAAAGGGGAAGGGAGAGGGAGGAGGGAAGGAAGGAATGAAGGAAGGAAGGAGGGAAGGAAGGAAGGAAGGAAGGAAGGAAGGAAGGAAGGAAGGAAGGAAGAAGAAAGGAAGGAAGGAAGAAGGGAAGGAGGGAAGGAAGGAAGGAAGGAAGGAAGGAAGGAAGGAATGTAGGAAGGAAGGAAGGAATGTAGGCAGGAGAAAAGGAAAACTTGGCCTAGGAATGGTGGCAGAAGTGACCAGATGGTACCAGGCATAACTCTGTGGACCCAGCCCTCAGCTCATGGATGTACCCAATCCTACTCAGCACACTGTGTCTTTAACATTCCCAGGAAAGCCCCCAGCCTCCTGATTTTTCCTAGACAACATAATCTGTTGCGGTATCTTGACAAAGTTAAGACATGGGTTAGTCCCAGCAAGTTTTCTCTCCTCGTTCTTCGCTCCCCTCCAAACTTCTAGCCCCCCCCACCACTTCCTTCAACATGAGGAGATGCATAGAGTAGGGCCACTGTTCCCAACCCATGCACCAAGGCATCCTGGGCCACGTGGTAAACTCTCCCAGCCCTGCAGGAGATTTTCATTTGGGGAGGATAACTTGGAGGTAACTCAACACCCACCGGACACCAAGCAAATTACCAACTCAAGGAAGTTTACAGTTTTGACATTAGATCTCATGGGTTCCTTTCAATGGGGTCTTTTCTTCATGAAAGTGGGTTTTCTGTGGTTGTTGTGCTAAAAGGCAAGTTGCGTACAAAACTCAGTGTGGACTAGAAAGTGAAGATGGCCGTGTCTGAGATTTGAGAAGTTGTGCAGCAGCCAGCAGAGGCCCACATCCCATTAGCAAGTCATTATGATTATTTAAGAATGAAATCTTTAAGTTTATATATTTTTTTCGAATAGCTATTAAGTTGTTAGGGCATCAACACTTGGAAAGCTGTTTGACCCTGGCTACTTAAGAGATGGAGCCGCTGGGTCTCTTGGCCCACGGCCACCGCCATAAACTACTTGGGACTAAGGTCGCTGTGAAACAAGCAAGTATGCGAATCTATGGGCCTCAGAGGAATTCCTGTTAGGGTTGACCCACTAATATGGCAAAGGGGGACGAGACCAGCCCGCTTCACGGGGACCGCCTCGGGTCGGGCACAGGTGTCCTCTGGGGTGATGTCTCCCTGAACTACCAGGAACCAAGGATAAAGGAAAGAAGGCAGATCCGCGCCAAGCAAGCCCCGCCGGCTCCCAGCACCTCCGCCGGTGGACAGAGCCCACGGCAACCCGCCCAGGCAGGGGACAGGTGTGTGACTGACAGTGTCTCCGCGGCCTGGAGCCAGAGGTCTGCACAGCAGCAAAGAGAAGCGTCTTCTCTTCCTGCGCTTCACGCGAGGCCGCCGTCATCTGCCGTGGGAGCCGGGCCGCCTCCCGCGCGATGCAGCGGGCCTGGCAGGTGCACCGGCCTGACGAGGTGACAGGCGCCGCTAAACCGCGCGCTCCGGGCCTCCCTTTGCCCGGCTCGCAGGCCCCGCAGGGGGAGAGAAAGGCCCCCAGGGGGGCGGGCTTTGCTCTTGGGTCAGGCGCGTGGGTCCACGCACCCGGTCCCGTGTCGGGGATGATGACCAGCCAGGCCCGAGTCACCCTTCTGGTCCCGCGTTCCTGGGTTGGTGACAACCCCCCCCCCCCCCCGGGGGGCTCCCGGCCTGGTGGGTGTGGCCGTAACCGCGGCGCCCCGCACATCGCAGGAGGGCAAGGAGGCTGCGGGCCGGGCGGTGCACCTGCTGCCAGGCGGCCGGGGGTCTGTGCAGAAGCTGTCGTCCTCTGGTCTCCCCTCTGTGGCCGGGGGGCTTGAGAAAGCCGTGCAGACCCGCATGCCCTCCACACCCCACCCTGCAGGCCCTGGGTCAGGCGGAGGGAGCCGGGCCCCGGCCGGCCTGGGCGCTGCGGGCCGAGGCGGGAGGCGGCGTCCCGTTTCGGGGGGGCCCCCCAGGATGGACCTCCTCCCCGAAGAACGCCCCTACCTCGTTTCACCGGAGCCCGGGATGCCTGCTCCGGCGGCCGCCTCGGCACCCCCCGCTGCAGGACTTACTGTAATTTCATACAGTTCTGCAGACAGATATTGAAAAGGTATCTGGAAAAATTGATAGCATATCAAGGCAAAGATTTCATAAAAGTCATTTTTTTTAAATGTCCAGCCACGGGTACCAGCGTGCACTCGGCACAGACACACATTCCAGGTCCCCAAAGGCCTCTTCCCTGATCTTAGAGCGCCCCCTGTGGGAGCGACGCCCTTACTGCACGCGGCCCGGCAGGCTCTTCCCACGCACTTGAGCCCCGGGATGCGCGCAGGGGAGGCAAGGGATGGATAAGGGAGGGGGAGAGGGGACAGGGGCCCTGGGGGCTCCGGAGCGCCCCGTGCGCGCACGCCCTCGTGCGACGGGCAGCCGGCCGCACCCTCCACGCGTGTGATCCTGGAAGCCTCCGGCCCCAGTTCGCTAACAAAGACCCAACGAGTCCGGAAGACACCAGGGGGTGGCTGCCAGGCCCAGCATCCTCTCGGCTAGCCAGACCCGTGCTCGTTCGGTCCATGAAACCGTGACTAACATCTCCCCCTCCCATACCTCTCCTCAAAGGCTTTTTCACATTTTCCACTGAACCCACAATGGGAGGAGCAACTGCGTTCGAGGCTGTGACACAGGAGGTTTGGGGGAGCTTTGGCCGGACGTGGGGAGCGGACTCGAAGGAACGACAGTCAAGGGCGGGTTTCAGGCACGTTCGTCGTCCCGGGTTTTTGTCTTGTTTGGCTTCCTCCCTGTGCTCAGTGGTTGTGTGGACAGGGGGCAGCGCCCAGGCATGACAAGGGTCCCAGACATGGGATCGGAAGCCTGCTCGGGCATAACAGGGCTTGGCCTCGGTGGGGGTTGGTCCAGAAGGAGCGCAGCTGCTCGGCTTCGGGTTCTGACTGGCCTCCCGGAGGCGGGTTCCAGCTGTAGAGGCTCCTTCGGTGCTCACAGAAGAGCAGTGGGGTTCGTCCCAAGTGCAGGGAGAAGCCCAGCACCCTGGGATGAGAAGCCAAGTTGTGAGGCAGAGTGTGGCCCGGTATCGGAGATAAGGATAGAGAAGAGGGGAAAAGGGCAGTTCTCCAGAAGGATCCTTGAATGAGAACTTTTTTGAGTCAAGGGCAAATGGGGGGGGGCAGATGGAAGTATCTAGAAGATCTGGCTGTTTGAGTCAGGTGACACAGAGAGCCATGAGAAGGGCATGCAGGGCACCGCGGCGCCTGAACCCAAGGCTTTCCTTTGGAGTCTCTTTTTCAAGGAGTCTGGCCTGAGGACAGTGTAGGCTGTTCACCAAGGAATCTCTTTGGCAGAAATGTGCGTCCTCGTGAGCCTGCACTTGGGTAGACGTTGAACTCCCTCCATCTTCTTGGCGGGGAGTGGATCACAGGGTCGCTGAGCCCAAGATCACCCCGCTCATCCCTCCGCCTCGGCGCCCCACAGCCTTCCAATCCTTTCAGCCTTAACTGAATTGATTCCACTCTGAATACACAAGAGGCCTTGAAAAAGATCCCCATCCACCTCCTTCCCAAGTAGCACCCTGGAAAGTCAGGAGACGAGGAAGAAAGCCTAGCGTTGGTTCCATAGTGTTATTCCAAAGACACTCAGAGCCTTGCCTATCAAATACAAGACAATAATATTAAGTAAGGTTTTGGGAAACATTGGGTATCATCCAGTATGAATGTAAGCCCCACACGAGAAGTTCCTTTTAGAATGTAGGACAAGGACATTTTTTAATCCCCTACGAACAGAGGATAATGGGAAGATGCCCTTCCTCCTTTTAGATGACGAGAGCTATGGTGATATGCCTTGTTTCCTTTTTTGCCTTAGCTACCAGGAAGCTCCCATCAGATTTCGAATTAATTGCAATAAATATGTTCATTAAACATATTAATGTTTGCTAACCCCCTTCTTCAGTCCTGGTTTCCCCTTTTAGTTTCTCTTGAATTGTCTTATCGTACATGTCTTTTGTGTAAGTTGTTCAAACTATCTTTGGAAAGACCTAGACATTTCTGTGAGACAACAGACTGCTTAATGCACATCGATGGCCTCGGCCAGACCGGCCGCGCAAAGGGTACATTTGTTGGCACGTTACCACATTACCTCAACACTGCGTCCAGAGACAGAGGACAGTCTTCCGCGTTGCTCCCCCGCCTCTCCCCTGCCACCGCCCTCACAAGGACAGTGTCGAGGGCATTCTTTAATCTCCTCTCTTTTAATTGGTGAGAGAAAGTGGTGCCACTCATCAGTGCTCTAAGTTGGAGGGATTTAATTAGATCTAATGACCAGATAAATGGAGAATTCTGAGTAAGGACCTTTGGGGACCGAATGGTGTGAATAGGATTATGTTGTTATATTTCCCTGCATTCGTTGCCGTGGCTGAGCCACAATGGAAAGAGAAGCGAGACGCTTACAAGAGTCAGATGTGGATGCTGTTGGGGAGGGGGGGAGGGGGGGAGGCGGGAGAGAGGGTGGCGGGTCATGGGGCCTCGGCGGAGAAGGAAGTCAGAGCAGAGCATGAGGCGGGCTTGAGCGCCCACCAGGATGGTCGGTTCCGCCGCCCAAGTAATTCTCATTCTGAGAGATCCTGCCTTCCGCTTGACCTGTTTCCCAGGCATTCTGTCTCCCTCTGACCCTGATATCCTTCTCGCCTTTGAGGGAAGCCAGAAACCTGGCTCTAGAATGGGTAGAGCTGTTCACTTGTCAGGCTTCCCATGAGCTGCTACGAAAACGACCTGTCCCCTTTTGACAAGTCAGCTTTATCTAGTGCGAGCAGGGTCGCTGTGAATACCCTTGTGCTGTCACTTAGGGCATGGAGCGCCAGAGATTTCTCCCCTGAAAGATCATCTGTCAGAGTTAGTGGGGTATTCTAGTCCCAAGAGCCCCGAGGGAGACGTTCTGTGGGCTGAGAGGGCAGGGGTGGGGAGGGGGAGTGTGGGAAGCCGGGGAAGGACGTCAGTTTGCAGATACTCCGGATCTGACTCACTCCCAGGTGGGGGCGGAGGAATTCTTCCCCGGAGAAAGGTGGTCGGAGCCATGAGGCTTAAAAGGAGGGCAGATTCAGGTATTTTACTGAACACCCACCAGATAGCCAGCAGTTAGCCAGACACCCACATCTGTAATAGCACTTAATTCTTATGATATCAGAGTCTGGTGCCTAATGTGCCCTCAATAGGCATAAGGAAAATGGATGCATAATTGAATTATCCTGAGCGGTATCACAGTCCTTATTAGACAGAAGAGAAAAACAAGGCTTAGGAAAATGCACAATTTGCCAAAGTTCACATGCTCAGTGGAGCTACCGTTCGAACCTAGGTCTTTCTGATGCCAAAGGTCACTCTCTTTCCAAGTGGACATGAGTGCGAGACGGCCCCCTCCCATCCCATCCAAGTGAGAGCCTGTTCAGACTAGGCTTGTATGTGGTTTGACCTCTTCAGAGGCCTTTAGACCTCAGGGTGTTCAGAGAAAACGGCCCGGCTGAGGCAGTGCCTTCTGATGAAGGCAGCAACCCCCAGACACCGCCCCCCCACATCTAGTAAAGCTGATTTGTATGGAGATTTGTATGGAAATGCAGCCACCTTTCTTCTAAATCCAAAGCCCTGCACTTGGTGATAAACAGCACTAATGTGGTGTTAACTCTATTTACATGACTGTCTGTCCCAGGAGATGGATTTACATATACACTAAATGTATTTCACCAGTTCCTAAGAGTAATGCTTTATTTTACTGCCTCTGGATACCTGGTAGCAACTCAGACCATTAGAGAAGCATCACACACACACACACACACACACGCACACGCACACGTGCCTGGAAACAGTACCAGCAGGAGACAGATGGGGGTGACCCTGGCAGGCAGGTCTGTCCCACTTTACAGGTATAAGTGGCAAACAACCTTTTGTTCCAACTCTCTGTAAGGTTGGCTAAAAAGGACCTTTCAGGGTCATCTTATCCTTTGATCCCTCAGAGTCATTCAGATGAAAGCCGAGTTTAGAGCCCAAATTATCTGAATCATTGTCTAAATCCTCTGTTTTGGTGTGGCCAGAAAGAGATCCTCTGTAGGGTTGAATCTGAAAATGTGCTCATCGGTGAGCCCCACGCCTTAGCCCAAGTGGATCCTCAAGTACGTCAACCGCCCTTCCCTGGCTCACGTTCCAGGACCTGTGCCCAGAGCTTTAAGTAAATTATCCCATCGATTTCTCACAACAACCCTGTGGATTTTCACTATGGCTAGCCCATTTTACAGATGAGAAAATTGAGACTTAGGTATTGACAGTTCATCCACAGCTACTCAACTAGCTAATAATTAGAAGAAAGTCGTGAACTTAAGTCTGTCTAAATCGCACTATACAAGATCACCACAAACGTCAATGAGATGTGTGTTTTTGAGGATACTGGGCTGCTAGGGTGAGGGTGGTCTGTAAGGAGATTTACAAGAAAAGAATTTTGCAAATTTCTTTACAGTCGCATATAACACGCCATGGAGAGTATACAGTTGTGTAGAGTCTTGGGCTAAGCTCTTAAAGAGGCAGATAGGACAGGTCACAGTCCACTCTGTCATTTTCTCAGTCATTCATGCTTTCATTCAGACATCCAACCAACACATTCTATGTCATTCACTGGAGATACATAATTGAATAACACCTGGTCTGTGTGGTTCATAAGCCCACAGTCTAATGGGGGGGACCAACTCGTAAAATAATGATTACATTGCCATTATAATCACTGGTGGATGGAAACCAGGAAATACCAGAGGAGGGACATCCAGATCAGAAGGTCCTTAAAGTGACCAAAGGAGCAAAGGTCTTTGGGTTCATTTAAATAATAACAACACATGGATTTGTCTCCTCTTTGTGTGGTCTCAAGCTAGGTCAAATCCTCTGAGCTCTACTTTCTTTTATTTTTTATGTTTTATTTATTTTTGATACAGAGAGAGACAGAGCATCAGAGGGGGAGGGGCAGAGAGAGAGGGAGACACAGAATATCAGAAGCAGGCTCCAGGCTCCGAGCTTATCAGCACAGAGCCTGACGTGGGGCTTGAACCCGCGAACGTGAGATCATGACCTGAGCCAAAGTCGGAGGCCTAGCCAACTATGCCACCTAGGTGCCCCTCTGAGCTCTACTTTTATTTTTTGCTGGCTTACAAAAATATCAGTCTACCAGCATGACCAAGCCTAAATGGATTGGGAGAGGATTGAATGAGTTCATGTAAATGAAAGCACTGTGATTCGTCATCATAATGACTAAAATGGAAAATATGAGAAAGGAAGGTATGAACAGGATAAAAGCAATGTCAATATTTTAATGATACAGAATTAGGTGACAGTGTAATAGAATAGACATGGATGCCCCTGAGGAAATGGGTTGTCCCGAGACTGAAAACATGAGCCCCCTTTCAGGGGCCAAATTCCTCCCTATGGGATTGAGGAGGAGAAAAATATTTTCAAAAATTGCCACGTGTAATTCTTCTTAGGGTCGGAGGACTAAAACATAGCCAATGCTTTCTATTAGATCTCAAAGGAATTAGTGAACAAAGTTGTAAGTATCTACTGACCACGGCCAAGTGCACAACATTGTGGTGATTTCTAAGTAGAGCTTCGGAGAGCTAATGAGTTAGTTGGGTGGAATGTAAGGAGGAAAACAAATGAACATGGGGGGATATGGGGAAACAAGAGATGCAAGCCAGGAAACAGACTCTTAACAATAAGAGCAAACCGAGTGTTGCTGGAGGGGAGGTGGGTGGGGGGATGGGCTAAATGGGAGATGGACACTAAGGAGGGCCCTTGTTGGGATGAGCACTGGTTGTTGATGCAAGTGATGAATCAGTAGATTCTGCTCCTGAAACCAATATTACACTGTATGTTAAAACTGGAATTTAAAGAAAAACTAATATTAATTAACATAAAAAAGAGGAAAAAAAAAGATATATTAAATAATAAACTACCAAACTGCAACTAACTCGGTCACAGTAGGAGAAGGAAAAATTGGTGTCTACGCTCTGGCGGTGAGAATGCTTTCATGGGCGAGGTGCAGGCTGCACTGTGTGTTAAAGAAAGACTAAGATCTGGAAAAGCAGAAAGGAGAGTAAGAGAGGTTGAGAGGAAGAATGAAGGGGGAAGCAGAGAAGGGGAGAGAAGCTGCGGAAGAAGCAGAAAAGAGGGGGAAGGAAGGAGAGGAGAGAGGCCCAGCAGGAAAGTCAGAGCAACGTGCAGAGAGGCTGGGACGGATGTGAAGGTCAGGGCCAGGTGGTGCTGAGGCAGAGGCTGTGATGTGGAAGACCTTGGGTGAAGCCAAGTTGTATTCTGAGCTGAGGAGCGGATGTGACGCTCCCGTCAGATGGACTCTTCAGCTTCTTCACGACTGGGATTGTCATCAGAGACGTTCTGCGTGGCCATAGTTCGAAGGGTGGCTCGGGTGGAAGCAAGAATGGGAAGGAGAAAGCCCAAGTCAGAGCATCTGTGACCCAGGCTGCGTTCGCGAGGGCCTGATGGGAAGGAGCAAAGAGGAGGAGGCAGATCGAAGGGAAAGTGATAGGACTTGGAAGGTTGGAAATAAAGGTGAGGAATAAAGAAGAAGAAAAAGAAAAAGAATCCTGCCAACATTCTAGGAGGCTGGGCAGCTGGAAAGAAGAGGGTGGCTCTGGCCAGGAGGGAGGTGGGGGGATTACGTGTGTGGAGGGAGGAGACATGATGACTTTGAGTGACAGTGTATTGAGTTTCAGGGGACGGGCAAGGCCGACAGGGAAATCATAGGAGCAGTTGAGACGAGGAGACTAAAATGGCGAGGGTGAGGTCACGGCTGGGGTGTCCTGGAGGTCAGGTGTGAGGGGTGTCCTGGAGGTCATGTGTGAGGGGTGTCCAGGAGGTCATGGCTGGGGATGTCCTGGAGGTCACGGCTGGGGATGTCCTAGAGGTCACAGCTGGGGTGTCCTGGAGGTCACGTGTGAGGGGTGTCCCGGAGGTCACGTGTGAGGGGTGTCCCAGAGGTCACGTGTGAGGGGTGTCCTGGAGGTGAAGGTCAACAAGCTCCTGCGGGAAGTGGTTACGGGGACAAAGGGAGAAGGGCTGAGGGAAAGTCCTCAGAGACTCCTCCTATACAGGGAGGCAGGCTAACAAAGAAACATTAAAGAAGACAAAAAGCAATCCCGGAGTATGGGAACCAAACCCCTAAAGTCTGGCATACAAAGTCATCAGAGCAGGAGAGAATACCAAGCATGAGAGACCTATCAAAACTGGGGCACGCAGAGATCAAGAATACCGCGGCAGCGGACTAAAATCCCTATTTGCTCTGCAAAAAGACCCTTGAGTAGAATCGGGACAAAATGCTTGCTTGTACGAAAACCAGGGTTGGGGTGTCAGGGGGCGAAGACGCCTGCAAAGGCCACAAGCTTGAAGGCTTTACCAGGAAAAAAGAAGAGTGGAAATTGGAAGGTAGCCTAGGTTCAGACGTCGGGCTTCCGGAGATCTAGAGACTGCGGCACGAGGAGGGAAGGAGGTTGAAGCTGGAAGAGACGGAGGCACCAGAAATATCTCATGGAAGCAAAATCCCGGAGGAGACGGGGGTCCAGAGTTCACACGAAGCAGTTATCTTTAAGAGGAAAGAAACTTTTTCCTTTGAGAAAAAAAGGGAAAAGGCCTGCTTCAGAGGTGCAGCTTTTATGTGGCGAAAATGAGGGCACAGGAGATGTTCTCAGAGGTGACTTTAATCCCCCACTGATCTGAAATGGCCACGTAGCCCGAGGGAGAAAGAAATCTTTGATGGTTTCAGTTACTGAGCTTTCCAGATTGTTATTGCAGTGGAACCCGGCCCATCCTGACTACATGCAGGGAGAAAGTTGTCTCCTGATATTAGGACAGCGGGAGGAAGGGGGGGTTTAAGAAAGCAAAGGTATGAAATCGCAGCTGTGGTAGTCTCCAAGTGAGTCCAAACGATCCTTTTTCCCAACGTGTGTTTTCAAAGTTTTGAACCTACAGGAAGGTTCAGAAACTAATCTAATGACCACCCTGAGACCCTTCATCAGTTGCTAACTTTTTGCCACATTTGCTTTCTCTCTCTGCATGGAATGTGTGGACACACACATCTCTTTCTCTCTTTCTCTCTCCCTTTCTTTCTTTTTTCTTTTCCTTCTGTTTTTCTTTTAAAAACATTTGAAAGTACGTTACAGAGATCACATCAGATCACTTATCATTTCAGCACATTCTCCTGGAGAACTAAAACACCTTTGTTTATGCCAAGAAGTTAGCACAACGCTTTCATCGGGCATACATCTGTATTCACAATTTCCCAATTGTTCTTAAACGTACATTAAGGACCACACACTGTATTTGGTACATGTAGAGAAAGCAAAGCAGTAGGTGGGCTACACCGATTTGCTCTGAGGGGAAATAGGAGTCATAGCGTGTGAAGCGATCTGCTTGGGACCTTTGCAGAGACGATCTGTGAATGTGTCATGTTAGTGGTGGTGGTGATGCAAATCAGGGTGACTGGGACCGAGCACCAGAGGAAAATGTCAATCTTTAGATATTAAAGGACCAAGAAAGAAAAGAAAAACTAGAAATATGACTTGGCAATGTAAAATTAATATTAGACTCATTATACCCTACCAAAAATGTTTAATTACCATGCATTAAATAATAAATCATTAAATCTATGTGAAATTAATTTGTTCTAAGTTCCCTGCACATATATGCTCAATTTGCAAATAGCGTGGTCAACTCCTCCCAACTTTAATTAATTAGAGTTCACGCTGGTGATGGAATATTTATTTATGGACCAGGGGCAATTAGAGGAAGGGGCCATGTGCACCGCAGGGAATGCTAAGAGGAATTTAAGATATGAGAGAGAATCTCAGAGCTGGTGCTACTGTTGTGGTCATTTGTTTCAATGGATCTCTTTATTTCGTAGGGATCTCCGTGGCTGCGTGCTTTCCTCCGTATATCAAGCTGACTAGCAGAAATGCTAGATTTACTCGCGATAAGGCTGCACAGGCTAGATAACATATCAGAGGTTTTTACTTTTTGTCTTATTGTCGGCTAATATTAACTCTTTACAGGAAGGTGGGTGACTTTCTGCTAAGCAGACACTCCAATAGCAGTTGAACATGTCTTTGATGGGGGGAAAGGAACAACAATGAGGGTAACACGTTAATTGTCTTCAACCAATAATGTTATTTTTAAAGCAAGGGGAAAGGGCCAGGTGCTGAGGGAACGAACCGCAGAAGTCCTTAGAGCAGAGATACATGCCTTCGCTCCAAACCTTCATTTTATAGATGATGACATTGCCCAAGTGGTACACGCAAGCTCGTGCACTTACTTAATAGAAGCAATTAACAGCAATCCTTCTAGCATATCAAAGGTTAGTTGCGGAATAAATCTGGTGAGCTAAAAGTGGGATGTCCCTGGGGGCAGCCGAGTCGCAAGCAGGGAAGTCAAAGGGGGGGGGGCGGGGCTGTTGCTTGTGAGCCAAGTGGGGGGGAAGAACAGTGTCCCGATTTCAAGCTGTGGCTGGATTGGAGAGTTATGCAGGAGGAACAATCAACGGGCCTCAGTGACTGAGTGGGCACCGGCTTGCGGGGTGTGAGAAAGGTGGGGAATGACAGGAAGCATCAAAAATGACATTCAGCTTCTAAATGGCAGCTTTCCAAGGTGCCCTTTGTGGAGAGCGGGGGCACAAGAGGGAAGAGAACTGAAGACAAATACTAGGAAATGACCTCAGGAGACTGAGGAAGGCTGAGTCTAAGATTCACTTCTGGTCCCGGAGGGCCTTTCTGAAGCCAGGGGCAGGGAGGTGACGGAGCGTTCCCAGAGCACCTGCTAGCTGTGCGCCGGCGGCAGAGTCCTCTGCGCCAGGCGGACACCAGGGGTCAGTGCAGACCCGGCTTCTCCGGAAGGGCTACTAGGTCCCTTGCCTTCGGCGTCTGTTCATTACCAGGAGAATTTAAGAGAACTCTAGAAGGCAGATTCGTTTATGACGGCCGCATTTACAAGCAGTTGTAATTATGGTGTATGGAAAACAATTACTCCCTCCTAAAATTGCTCTTTTAATTTTCTCTTATTTGTCCCGTAGTGAATGTTAAGTAAGCCTCATTGCCTCACATACCGCCCTGGATGTGTGCACCGAGCTCCCTACACACCAGACCGCAAACACACCACACTCCAACCTGCACGCACACTCGCGCACGCTCACATCGTGCAGACAAGCTCCGGGGCGGTGGGGGAGGTGCCTCCAGCGGGACTCCCAGCCCCCCCCCCCCCCCCCCCCCCCCCCCCCCCCCCCCCCCCCCCCCCCCCCCCCCCCCCCCCCCCCCCCGGCCCCATCCCAGCCACAGCTTTGCAGAGATGCCCAAGGCAAGGCCTCCCGGCCAGGAGAACACAGACACCTCTTCCAAAACCCACCTCAAGAGGCCCCTCCCCTCGGAAACCTGTCCTTCCCTCACACCCAGACGGACTTGCCTACTCTGTCCTTCACGCTGCCGTGTTCCTGCGCAGATATTTTCCACCTGTGAAATCTTCGTCTATGTCTTCGTGCGCACATCAGTCTTTCCGTATAAGGTCTTATATGGGAAGGGGAGCGCCTTCCTTTACGTGTTACTGGTCCCCAGCGCTTGGCACATTGAAAAGCTTAATACGTTAAAATAAATAAATAAATGATTAAGTCAGAAGATGACTCGCCGGCGTATAGAGAGGGACAAGAACAGTGCAAGGTTAAAGGCACCAGTGGAGAATCTGGCATGAAGGAAAATCACAAGAAGGGCCTGGCTAAATCTGAGATCCTTCTAGAGAGATAATAGGACGTGCCGCTGAAAAGCCTGCATGACACTGAACTGTGGGGTGCTCTGATGTCAGGCAGAGAAACCTCGGCTTCATGACTCAAATAATAGAAAAATCAGTACAGGGGCCCCTGGGTGGCTCAGTCAGTTAAGCGTCTGACTCCGGCTCAGGTCATGATCTCATAGTTCATGAGTTCCAGCCCCACGTCGGGCTCTGTGCTGACAGCTCAGAGCCTGGAGCCTGCTTCGGATTCTGTGTCTCCCTCTTTCTCTTCCCCTCTCCCACTGGCACTCTGTCTCACTCTCCCTCAAAATAAATAAACATAAAACAATTAAAAAAAGAAAAGAAAAATCATCACAGATTCTCCTTCCTGTAATTGTGAAAGTAGCCAATTTCTCTCTCAGGCCATGGCTGAACATACTGTTCTCCTAAAAAAAGGCCACAAAACTGGGTGCTTTCCCATAATATTGGTTTGCAAATAGCTCTGTCTCCATATTTCCAGCCTCACAAGGAAAGTGAGAGAAGCAGTAGGTGTCGGGAGTTGAATTTATCTGCTTTCTGAGGGTTTCTGCGACAGTATGTCACCTTTGCAGAAATGGACCCATTTGCGAAACGTCTGGGGTCTTGGTGAGGATGCAAAGGGTTGGTGCACAGTGGGGACCCAAATACCGCCTTCCAGTGGGATTCTGGGGGAGATGGACAGGGATGAGAGACAAAACAAATCCTCACGATCAGGAGCAATGACATTTAATAAACTGATTAGGCGGTGACATTAAATAAGTTCTTGGGCCATGTTGGAGTGATTAATGTGGGTGGATGAAGGCCAGGATCTATTATGGGAGGGACGTGGAGGGCTGTTCTTTTGATTAAAAAGTGTGTGTTGGGGGGGCTGAAATTTCAGGGAAATGTTGTCATTAGCTGGTTGTCTTTGGCCCTGAAATGGCCTTGACTATTAAATAGCCCTCTTTCCACGGTGGTGGAGCGAAGGGGTAGCAAGTAAGATGGAGGGAAGGGGCTGATGCCAGGCCGCCTCCTTTGGAATCAGACGCTTGGCTGTTTGCAGACCCCTTACCCACAGACCTTCCCTGGTCTTGGCTCAAATGCTGAAGACGCTTCTGGATTCGTTGACTTTCCCTTTTACCACCAGTTGAGGGAGCAGTCCTGGGAACACTTTAACTTCACGTAAGTCCCTTCTCTGTGACCACAGGCTAGTCAGAGTGGAGGAAAGAGGCCTACGTTTCCATCCTCCATCGGGCTTAAGAGCCTCATGGAAAAAACCAAGGGCGGTGAAGGAAGACAGATGCAGGTTTCATTAAGCGCTGACTCCCGTACCTGGTTGAGGGCGGTGACCCTCAGAAGCGGGACTTATGTCTATGGAATTAATAGGAGCCTAAAAATCTCCCAGACTGATGATTCCCAGAATTTTGGATGTCATAGACCAGTAAATTTTTTGAAATAAGAAGACCAATTTTTTACATTGTCAAAGAAAGCAATAACTAAATTACCATCTGCCACTAGCAAATTACATAAAATAGAAAAAGTAGGAAGAACATAATCCAGATAACTAAGGTATATGAGATGGAATACCATTGGCTTTATGAAAAACTTGCACTTTGTCGTCATTTTTCTCAATACTCAGCCACATAAATCAGAGCTTGGCTTCAGTGCCAGCTCTGATCTGCCCCCAGACGCGGACTTGCTATGGAGAGCGAGCGAGGGCTAGCGCTCAACTAGCGCCCCCTAGGTGTTAGTAAGATGGAAGCCGTAATACTCAGTTTAGTTTACAAGTAGTGTGCTTGTGTTCATTCATTTCATCTTCACAACATCCCTAGAGGTGAATACTATCAGCACCTCCATTTCACAGAGAAGAAACTGAGGTACAGAGATGTTAAGTGGCTTGCCCAGCACCTTACAGCAGAGGCTGGTGGAGCTGGGATTCCAACCGGGGCAGTCTGGACAAGGCCCAAAACAGTCCTGAGCATTACCTGGCCAAAATGGAGACACCTATGTGGGCACAGCCGGCCAATCCATTTGAACCCTATGTTGGAGTTAGGAGGAGCGTGTGTGAGTGAGTGAGACTATGTGTGCATGTGTGGAGGGTGTAGGGGGTACAGGACATGAGCACATTTACATGCCCTTCTTTGGGTGATTAAAATAAAACTGGGGCATCCGGTGGCTCAGTTGGTTGAGCGTTGAATTCGGTTCAGGTCATGATCTCACGGTCCATGAGTTCAACCCCTGTGTGGGGCTCTGTGTTGACAAAGTGGAGCCTGGAGCCTGCTCTGGATTCTGTGTCTCCCTCTGTCTCTGCTCCTCCCTCACTCATGCTCTCTCTCTCTCTCTCTCTCTCAAAAATAAAATAAAACATTAAAAAAACTAACATCTTCATGGCAATGTAAACATTATTTCATTCAATTCTTTAAGAACCCTTATGAGCATGACAGAGTGTATTGTACAATGTCCATTTTGAGATGGAAAAACCCATTGGAAAATAGGACATTATTATAAATAACAATTAGAATAGCTCATATCTATTAGCACTTGTGCATGTATCAATTTGTTTAATCCTAGCGATGACTTCAGTAATTTCATAATATTATTACACCATTTAAGGTATCATTGCTGTCTTATAGATTACACTGGGACTCAAGAGAGGTGAAATGGGTTGCCCAGCATCACAGATTTAGTCACTGGTACTAGGATCCCAGTTGGAGATGGGTGAGAGGCTTGAATCTTTTAAGGATGTCTGGAACAAAAAGAACACAAAATTAAAAACACAAAATTAGATACAAAAGTGAAGACACTTAGAATGAGAAAATAAACCATAACACTTTTCACACATTAAAAATAAATTAATGACACATTTGTAAAAAGCTTATATATGCCCAACACTACAAAGTGCAGAAAAGTAACATTTTATTAATTAACTGCCTGATGCAGCTCTATCTTCCTTTCCTTATTTATTTGTGGGGGGGGGAGGGGCTACTTACTCTTTGCTGTGTGTGTGGGGGGGGTAGTTAACTGTACCAGAGGAGGTTTATTCAAAGAATAACAACATATGAATGGATTTGTTACGGGAATTTGACCTCACACAGTCGCACACGCTGACTAACCATTCTGTAAGGTGCGTTCTTCACATCTCCCACTGGGGATGGCAAGCCACTGCAGAGGCAGCTGGGAAGGGAGGGTGGATGGAGAGAGAGAGAGATACAGGACAAATGCAGGCAACATCAGAAGCTGAAATCCCCATGAGGATGGACAGAAAATTGGGTCCTTTCTTGTTGACTCTGACACAGCAGTACGGAAGTCTGGCAAAGCAGAGGCCCTTCGGTTTGGAGAGAATCAGGCATACCAGCCTGGGTGCTGTAGAAGTTCATGGAAGATCCGGAACAAGAGCGAACAGTTGCCGTCCACCTGCTGCCTCAGGCGATCAGGCTGACTCAGCAGATCCGCCAACAACACGCATGCGCTACGGATGGCTGCTGCGTCCCTGTCCCTTCCCAGATCTTCCACAGGTCTCTCCCCGTGGCCCATCATTATCAGTGTCGCATAAGAGTGAACACCCTGGGAAATATATGTCAGCCTATCCACGTTGACACACAACAAAGTAGCGACATGTTTTCCGCTGATGTTGGTTAGACGTTCGATAAATGTCAACTGTGTCTGGTTGCTTGATAGCGTTGAGTCCTTTTTATCGACGCTGATTATCTGTTTGCATGTTACATTGATTTTTGAGAGAAGGGTGTTGAGGTCTCTAGCCGTATTTGTTACTTTGTTTCTATTTCCCATTGCTATATATTTCAAAATATTTCCAATAAAATTATGAAATAGCCACTTCATCAGTGTTTGTTATTTTAGTCGGTAGTCAGTCTTTGATTGCCTCGTCATATAAAATTGGAGTAGAAAGAACCCTCAGTTTTAACTAATTATAGTACATATATTTTTATAAGTAAATGAAAATATGTAAATTTGTATTTATAAATATATATGCATGTTATATATATTTATCTATAAAAGTGTGTAAATATATATGTAATAGAGACATACTTGTTTTTTAGTAAAACATATGCCCCTGTGAGTACATTTCTAGGGCCTCTCCCAGGCCTTGGAAAGCACTTACGCAAATGAAAGCTCCTGGCTTAAGTTTTCTCCTCTGATTCTAGCCCAGATTTGCCTCCGGAGCCCAACCTCTTGAGCACTGGACTGCCTCTTCAGTGAGAGAACCGGAACCAGAACTCAGGCACATACAAGTGTCCTTTGCTCTCTGTAAGGAATAACGGTATATCCCAGACTTCCACTGTGGTCAACCAGGGCATTAACAGATCTTGGTAAGTTCACCCATTTTCATCCAAAAATGTATCCTGCTGTTTGCTTGAGAAACATGTGAAATCTCCCAATCCCAGCATCAAAGGAAAAGCAGATAAACATTTGAAGGAAATCTAAGACTGTGATTCTCTCTTTAAATGGGAAATTAGACCCAATAGCCCCATATTACCTTCCAAAGGAATCATCCCATTTCCCTTTACCGTCCCCAGCAGCAAGAATTTGGCGGGGTGGGATTTGCCCGTCTATATTCCTTCACTTGTAAATTCTGCACAGGTCTGTTTCCTTCAACAAATGACGTATCATATACCTGATTTAATAGTGAATAAAACAAGTGTGGTTGATGACAAAGGCAAGCGTGTTCCTTCTACTTTTCCACTGGATTAGGACAAAGAGACAGTGTCTGGTGGGTGTCGCTGCTGGATGAGGATTTTACAAGATACCTTCATCGGAGCCGGGGGTAAAGGTGGAACATAACGATAACACAGCAAGAGTATCTGTGCTTCAGAGCAGTTGCCACCTACCTTGTTCTCTGCCAAGTACTTTCTATACAGCAAGTATATCACTGAATCCCCCCGAAAGCCCCGGAGGGAGGTACTTACCCTCTATGCTGTCATGGAGGCAACGCCCTTCCAGTCATAGAAACTAGACTCTGGAGTCAGTGACATCCATCAAGGAAGTGGGAGAGGTTCATGGATGGAAATGAACCTGACATGCCTGCAAACAAATGAAACACAATCCAGACTCTGCTAACAAATAGTTCCGTTCCTCCATAGCCTTCATTTTTACCTCTGTGGCAGGGACGGGGAGGAGACTTTTAATAACCAATGTCATTTAATGCTAAGGACAATCAAACAAAACTTCCCATGAAAGTTTTGCCATCGTTGCTTGCAAGTTTTAATCAAGAAGAACGTCCCTATATTCCTTCCCCAGTGAATCCTGGCCTCCATCCACCCACGTTAATCACTTCAGAATGGCCTGAGAGCTTATTTAATGCCACTGCTTAATCATTTCATTAAATGTCACTGCTCCTGAATGTGAGAATTTGTTTGTATCTCATCCCTGACCTCTCCCATAGAATTCCAAGAACCCCAACTCTTTCTCAAAAGAACACACGCATTTCCCCACATGCACACCATTTATCATGCCTTGCCAGAAAGCCAAATGGTAGAATCCGCCATACGTTAGAGAAACCGTTCTTTCTGACCTATCTCTCCTTTGGTCTTATTTCCTGAAATCCTGTCATAGAAAGTTATTGCTATAGACTAAGCATGACCCTCTCCAAATCCCTCTTGGATAGGGGTAATAATATTTTATCCTAAATGAAAAATGAAAAATATTTTCATTTTTAATGAGTATTCTCTGTTCTGAGGAAAGAAAGAGGTATGAAAGTTCTAGAAACTTCAAATAGAGGTTACTGAGAGAGAAAGAAGTAAGAAATAGAGAAAAAGAGCTTCTGTTTCCGAAAGAAGTGTTACCGAAATAGTGTTTGCTCCATTGACTCACACAGGGTGTGGTCACAGGTCTGGCCTGAGCAAAGTCCTGCCCCGCCTCCTGTGGAGGAAGGCAGAAGTGCGAACAGATGCTGAGTTGCATAATTGGTACCGGAAGATTCTGCTCTGATGGGAGATGACGGTTTTCATTGTAGTTGATACAGTCTTGGAAAGAAAAGAAAAAAGAAAACTACACTCTGTTACCGAGTGTTCCCTATATATCATGAAGATAAATTCACTGAAACAAGTACTGTTATTCCAGGGATAGAAAATTGATTTCGATGGGCTTGTCGGTGCCAATTAATTGGTAACGGCTTGCTGCAGCATTGCATTGAGAAGGATTCTGAGACCTTATCAACAGCAGCTGGGGAAAGATCTGTGCCGTGTTAACAAGGAGGGTCTATTGTGGGGAGAAGAAAGGAGTGCCGTGACTCCCTAGAACCGCTAACTCCGCATTGGCATATCGCGGAACCCGCCCCATGCTGCCATGAGGAGGAGAAACGTAGGTGATAGGCACTTACCAGGGCCCCACTATTTATTTCACTCAACCCGTAAAATTCTTTCCTCACAGAAATTTGAAACTGATGTTGGCTGCACATACTTATTTATTTTATTATTTATTTTTAAATTTATCTATAGTTTATTGCAGCATTATTAACAGTAGCTAAGATATGGAAGCAACTCAAGTGTCCATCAGTAGATGAACGGATAGAGATGTGGGGTGTGTGTGTGTGTGTGTGTGTGTGTGTGGTGGGGAATATTACTTCGCTATAAAAAATGAAATCTCGCTATTCTCTACAACATGGATGGATAGAGGGTATTATGCTAAGCGAAAGAAATCAGTGAGAGAAAGACAAATATCAGATGATTTCACTCATGTGGAATTTAAGAAATAAAACAAGTGAACAAAGAAAAAAATAGAGAAAAAAACAGACTCTTCAATACAGAGAACAAACAGATGTTTACCACAAAAGAGGTGTGTTGTGGGCATGACTGAAATAGGCGAGGGAAATTAAAAGCACACTTATCAAGATGAGCACTGAGTCATGTATAGAATTGTTGAATCGGCGTATCATATACCTGAAATTGACATAATACTGGATGTTAATTATGCTTCAATTAAAAACTAAAACCATCAAAAAATTCCTTTAATTCTTAAACAGCAAAAGGAAAGACACATCAGATTTCTGAGAGGGTCACCACAAGATAAAGATTTCAGAATGTTATATTTTCTGTTGACCTCCATTATACTCATAAGGAAGCTTTCTTTATGGGGAAACATTACTGAGAATTATGCTTAAGGATTTAGAAATCTGGGAAGAAATCATATCTAGATACTCTAAGTATGGGACTCATAATAAAGCGGAAATCTTTTACTATAGAATATAAACAAGGACTTGTTTTTAAAACTAAGGACTTTAATTTTTCCCCTCATTTGGTCCACAGCCGCCCTAATAACACAGTATGACTTACTTCATCCCCAGCTCACAGGGACATGCTGTACAGAGCAGTCAGTACAGGGTAGGACCTGTACCCAGCCCGTCTTACGCAACAGTTCGGGCACTTAGCCCTTCCGTTCTATTGCCTCCTTCTGTGACCTTTGGAAAAGAAGCAGCATCTCATCCTCTGTGGAATAACAAAGCGAATTCACAAATATTACAGAGTAAGAGAGACCTACTTACTGGGCCCAGGAAGAAGGAAGGTAGCCATTGGCTACAAGCATGGAGGAGCACGAGAGGGTGGATATGAGAATTCAGGAGGGGGCCGGCTGTCTCTGATACGTAGGAATCTAGGGTGTGATGGACCCTAGACAGGGGTTTATCACACTGTTCACCGCCAGCCACGTAAACTCTTTCCTGGGGGTAATAGAGGGGCAGCCAGTAGGGAGCACTCTAGGGAAGGATGCCTTATTATAAAATTTTAAATTTGGGGTCCACACAGGAAGTAGTTTTCATGTCATCTAGGTTGGGGTTTGAATAAAGAAATTAGTTCAATAGCCAGAGTGGTTTAATTTCTTCCTAGAATTAATGATGGATGGATGATGATAGATAGACAGACAGATAGATAGATAGATATGGGGTGCCTGGATGGCTCAGTTGGTTAAGCATCCAACTCTTGATTTCACTTCAGGTCATGATCTCACAGTTTGTGAATCCGAGCCTCATACTGGGCTCTGCACTGAGAGTACAGACTCTGCTTGGTATTCTCTCTCTCTCTCTCTCTCTCTCTCTCTCTCTCTCTCTCTTTCAAGATAAATAAACTTTTTTAAAAAGATAGATGATAGATAATGGATGGATTGGTAGATAGATGAATGAACTGATGGATGGATAGATAAATGATAGATAGATAGATAGATAGATAGATAAATAATAGAGATAAGCAAGAACTGCCTGCAAAGCTAATATTGCAGAATGGCATTTGGTTTTCTGGGCCATGGTTTAAGATACTGAAATGTTGGTCTCTTGGCAGAGAAAAGAGCACACCTCCAGGATATGCAGGCTACCTGGTACTTATTGATTTATCAAGCAGACTTTACACTAAAAATAGAGGCAGAGAAAGAAAAACGCCCAGAAATGAATCAGAGCAGCATCTATGACAAGAGAAGAAAAAATAACAGTGGAAGGGATACCTGGTACTTCATAACAGAAATAATGGGAAGAAAAGCTGAAAATAACACTGACAAAAAATGTGTAGCCTTAGTACATCCCACCCACAGCCCAGGGTGAAAAACAAAGGTAGGCATCATCTCTCTATAAGGTCTTTTTCATCAACATTACAAACATGCTATTAACTCTCCTACTTTAAGAAAACTCTCTTTTAATCTCCCCATCTCCAATCCCATTTCTCTCCTCCTCTTTACAGCAAAACCCTTGAAAGAGTCACCAGTTTTCCTTGCATTTTCCTCTGAACCCACTCACTCAGACTCCTATTTTTATCGGCTCAGTAAGACATCAGTGATCTCCCTGTTGCAAAACCTAATAGCCTGTTCTTTGCTTAAACTAACAGCAGAGCAAACATCCAGCCATATGCACAGCCATAGCCATTCTGGTTGTTAAAATATTAAAATAGTTCCATACCATTGATAAATTGCCACATTTTTGATCCCTCTGAGAGTCCCTGCTAACCCTTGCTACTCCTCCCTGGAGCTCATTCCTCACCTTCTCAGAATCCAGAGTAGGGTTAATCCTAGGCACTACAGGGGGGTTCAGGTCCCGGTTCCACCCGTTAAGGCCAGACACTATCATCATGGGTCGATAATGCGGGGGCCAGTCATGCCCTTCAAGTATCCTTACTTCTTTGCTTTGCTATCCTTTCTCTTCAGTGTCCCCAGGGGGAGTAGTCCATGCACTGACCACACTCCAAACACAGCCCTGAGGATCTCTGAGTGCCAGTGTTTGAGAAGCTTCTTGGTATCCACCAGGCTCTTGCAATGCCAGCCAGCCCACTATGGCTCTCATGAGCCAACTATATAGATCCTGGCTCTGGTAGACCCCGACATTTGTAGAACATGTCCCTGCTGGCACGGGTACTCAAGTGAGAAAATCCCTAGGCTCCATCTGGTTTTCACAGCTCTGGCATAGTGCTTCTGGTGCTTATCCTTGTGGTGTCTTTACATGGCTACATAGGAAAGTGGCCTCCACAGGACTTTGCCTCAGAAAGGGTCTGGGAGAGCCAGGGAAAACAGGTGAGCGAGAAGGACTGGATGGGCCCTTGGACATAGTTTGCGATCAAGGATGCCTGGAATGCATCACTGTTGACTTTCTCTTCTATTTAACTGGACAGGCTCATTAAAAACCCACGAATAACTCTCCCATCCGAAGAATTAGCAGTAATTTTTTAGTAAAAATGAGAGCAACCACTTAAAATATTTGCTCTGTATCTGGTACCTATCAACTCACTTAAGTACTTAATCATCACTATTGTCCTCATTTTTCTGGATAAAATAACAAGCACAGAGAGGTTATTTAAAATGTAAATGGCAGAACTAAGATTCAAACTCAGTCAGTCTGGCATGTAGCCAACGCTCTTCACTGCTACAGTATTCTGCTCCTTGTTTGGCCCAAAGGATCGTATTCCACCCAATTACATATGACATTCCAAAATAATTTTCTTGATTTAGTTGATAATAAGGATTTTTAATTCACAGAATCTCAGTAATGTAAAGGCTAAAACATTTGTGAGGGTAGAACATTTTTAATGTGACTGCTTTCCAATAGAAGCTGAGAGAATTTGGCACCATGATCTATATTATTGATGTTAACTTGACATTCTAAGTCACCAATGGCTAAGCAATTTAGTGGGGAAGTTTCTGTGTCTTTGATGCAATCCACTTTATCAAAGCACAGCTCATACAGGGGCATCATTTAGCTAATGACAGCCTCCTCAAATTAATGATCACACTAACAACGTCTAAAATTTAACAAGTGCTTTGGAATTTATTACAACTTATTACTCTGCCACATGATGAAATTATATTTAGTTCAGTTATTTTTACGATAAAGGGGATTTATTTTAGGTTGTTATACAGATACTTTCACATTAACTTCTTTCACCATGGTGATAGTTAAATATTTTTAATATCCCCTTATCTTTCACTGGCATTTGATACTCCCTCCTCCTTAAAACATGTTTTCAGTAGACTTTAATACACTCTTGTTTTCCTCCTAGTTCACCACAGAAACTTCTCATTTTCCTTTGCTGACTATTCCTCATCCTCCTGATATCCAAATCTTTGAGTATCCTAAGCGCCATTCCAGAATCTCTTGTCTTCCTTGTCTATGATCTCTGTCTTGGTTGCCTTATCCAGTATCATGGCTTTCAATACTGCCTATACCGTGGACACCTGCAAATGTGGGCCTCAGTCTTACCTCTTTCCTAGACACCAGACTATTATATCCCACTGGTTACTGACAGCTCCACTTGGGCATCTAAAAGGAATCTTAAATCGATGATGTCTAAAACTCAACCCTTGATCTCCTCCAAATGCCCACCATCTTTCCCGTCTTGGGAAATAGCAGCTCTATCTACCAATTATTCCAGTCCCAAACCTCAGAGTCACTTTTGATTCCTCTCTTTCACATCCCACATCCAATCTGTTAGCAATTCTTTTAGGATCTATATTCAAGATAGATCCAGAACCTGACCACTCCTCACCAGCTTCTCTGTTGCCCTGGGCCACACCGTCACCATTTTCATCTTTGTAGTTTGCACTATCTGCTTAATGATATCATGGTTTTACACTTTCCTACTCTCTGTTACTGATTTTTAATGGATGATTCCTTTAAAATGTAAGGCAGATAATGTGGTTTTGCAATTCAGAGTCCTCCAGTGATTTCTATCTTATTCAGAGTACAAGCCTAAGCCACCATAGTAACCCACATGCCCCTGGATGTTCTGACAATACATTTCTCCTGTGACTGGTCTTTCTTTACTTGGCTTCCAGCCTTTCCACTCTATGCACATGACAGACACATCCTGTCTCAGGATCTTCACACCAGCTGTTCTATCTGCCCAGAAAGCTCTTCCCATGGATACCTTCATAGACTTTCCCTTGCTTCCTTCATACCTTTTTTTCAAATGTCTGTTTTAGCTTCTAATTGCGGCTGTAACAAATTAGCACAAACATAGTGGCTTCAAACAAAACATATTGCCTTATGGTTCTGGAGGTCAGAAACTATAAAATCAGGGTATTCGCAGCACTGCGTTTCTTGGGAGGCCATTTCTTCACCTTCTTCAGATACTAGAGGCATCGATATTTCTTGTCTCTTCGCCCCTTCGAAGCCACCTGCATATCACTGGCTCTCTGACCTCTGCTTCCATTGTCGTATTGGCCTTTCTGACTCTGACCTTCCTACCACCCCCTTGTAAAGACCCCTGTGGTTATAATGGGCTCACCGACATAAACCAGGATAATCTCCTCATCTCACGATCTTTAACTTAATCACATCTGCAAAGATCACATCATCACATGTTCTGGGGATATAGAGATGGACGTCTTTGGGAACCATTATTCAGCCGACCACAATGACCTTCTTAGTAGGCTTTCTTCAACTAAAATATTTAAGCTTACGAATCTCAATTCTCCACCGGAAAGCCCTTGCTTTCTTTTCTGCTTAATCTCTCTTCACCTGACACACTATATGTCTAAAATTTGTTTGTTTAGCCTGATAGCATGGGATTAAGTGGGTTTTGTCTCTTCTGTTCTTTGCTGTAGCATCCATGCCTAGAAAAGTACCCAGAATGTCATAGGCACTCAATAAATGTCTGTTGAGAAAGTATAAAAGATGTTTCATAAATAACATATGGAGGAATGAGAGTTGCAAACTGGAATCTGCTCATAAAATGTAGATGTAGAAGATATTACTAGTCTTATTTCTTTTTAAGTGAGATCAGTCTTAAAAATTCCCTGAGCAGTTTAGTCACACAAACAAAGCTTAATTTAGCTTATTTTGTAAGACTAACTTGACCTGGGTCATTTCTTGCTTATGCCTCTGAAAGTCATAAGCAAAACTGGAACTGTTACCCAAAGTTGATATGAGGTAAACACTGACCAATTTCCTGTCATTTAAGAACATTCCAATGTAACTAATGACTGGGAAGAACAAATAGCATTTTTCTCACTCTACAAGCTGCTGCATCACAACATACCCCTGAGCCTCACTCTCTGTTTTGGTGTTAGTGCTCCTGCTGTGTCTCTCCGGTATGTGCCCAATGAACTTTTACTAAATACTACTTCAGTGATTCATTAAGTTTACTTCTGGGATTTATGGACTTTTGACAGGAGTGTTTGCCATAATCTAGTTCTGTCCTCATTGGCACGTGGAAGCCTGTTTTTGCAGTTGGTGGGAGCCATGTGACTCATTCTGGCCACTGAAATGTGACCACAGATGATATATGTCACTCACATCTCATCTGTGGCAATAAAAACCCGTGTCTCATCTGCAGTTCCTGTTCCCCACTGAGGCAACCAGGGATCTCGTTGTTTCTGGTGGTGTAGCTACGATGGCACAACCTCCAATAATCTCAGCTTCTGAGTGACGATGAAATCCAGAGCTTCCCTTTATTTCCACCAACTGGAGGAGAACATACAATGTGATCAAGAAATCAACTTTCATTATATTAAGACACTGAAATTTTGTTACCAGAACATAACCTAGTCTATTTTGATTAATACATAACTTCCTACCAGAATTTGAGTGTCCTTGTGAAAAATAACCCCAAATATGTGCCACTGCTGTCATAGTTCAATGGTCGTTGGCAAGGAAAATGATACCCAAGGCTAGAAAGACTGTGATCCAAGTTTCTTGATGACCAAATATTTAGTAAAGCTGTCACTCATGTAACTCAAGAAATGGATCATGGTTTGAATGAAGACACAGCTCTAGGGGAAAAGATGTTAGAATGTTTGTTTGGTATCATGTGTGGCTAGGTATTATATATATATATATAAAATATAGACCCAGGAGAGAATTGCCCAATTTGAAAGCAGAAATGAAAGGAAATTGAGAGATTTAGGAATTGGGCTTTGCAAGGTTAAAAAAAAAAAACTGCTTCTGGACTCCAAATAGTAAAATATGAGTCAAAAAGCAATTTTAAGGTAGATGCCAATAAAATCTTTCAACAGATCGTATTACCTAAGGGCAAGGATCAGATTAAGGGTATATTGCTCAGTAAATCTTTTTCAACTGTATAAAATTACTTATGTCGAATAATAAGGGTGAAACTTTCCCACAGAAGTAGGACGGAGAAAGAGCGCTGTAGGAGTGATATTGCATAGAAACGTATAAGATAGGAGAAATTTGTCCCAAAAGGAACTATGTGACCTTTCTCTTCTCTTCCCTTTCCTTCTTGAAGAATTTAGCCCTAAAACCATTAGGAGGAAGGGGGACCTGCCCAAGTAGGGTAGGGGTTGGGGCAACCACAGTGGCCCAGAGAAGTGCACTAGAGTCTGGGCTGAATAAGGAGAGGATCTGCACCGGATAGGTGCCTGAGTGGGGTGAGGAGGGCGGCAACTTGAAGGGGTACTCCCTGGTCAAATCTAGGACAGTTGGGTCATCAAAATAAATAATGATGGCAATGGATTGTAATTCACTAAACAAAATGGGAAGCAAAGGTATTCTAAATACAAATTAATAAATGAAAACACTGAAAGTTTGATAACTAATGGGATATACACATAGTTCCAAAGTACATTCCCACAACAGTTATTAGTTACAAATGGAAAAAGAATAACTTTACAGTGGAGAAGCACAACAAACATCTTATCCAAGTGATCACAGCGAAGAAATGAAACTGCATGTCACCCGATGGCAGGTGATGAGAACGCAGCAGCATCTCTGTGATATTCCTGACAAATGTACAGCTTGAGCCTGATGATAGGGAAACATGAAACAAATGCAAATCAAGGACACTGTACAAAGTAATTGATCTATAATCTTCAAAGGTATCACAGTAACAGAAGTCAAAGAAAGACTGAGGAAATGGGCCACAGTGAGGGACACTAAGACATGACAATGAAAAGCAATTCATGATTCTGAGCTGGATTCTTTTGCTACAAAGGACATTTTTAAAAATATCAGGTGAATTTTAATGTGTCTTAGGACTAAATGATAGAAGCATATTGATGTTGATTTCCTGATTTTGATGATTATATTTTGGCTGCATTGGAGAATGTCCTTGTTAGTAGGAGATATACATACTAGGGAACAATGTTACATCAGGTCAGTGATTTACTCTCAAATGGCCCAAGGAGGAGAAAATTCTTTGAGCCATTCTTAAAGCTTTCCTACAAGTATGAGATTGGTTAAAAATAAAATAATGATAATAAGCAAAAAAAGAATTGTGAATATGGGTGTGGTTTCTGGCACATGAAGAGAACTGGAATCAAATGGAAAGAGCTAACATTTTTTGAAAGATCATGAGAAACAGTTGGTCCCCAACCCTTTCTAGTTAGAACATAGGCTATAGAGAGACTCTATAGTGTCTTCCTAGAAGGTCTAGTTCCCAAAGTCAGTGTCAGTTGTGACTCAAGAAGAAAATGGTAAAAGAAAGATCTCCCAAAGACTGGGATCAGGGAAGCAAAGAACAAAGACACTTTCAGGGTAGAGTGGCCTCACCATGTTTGCCAGTGAGATTGAAGAATTCCTTTTTTTAAATTTTTAAATTTATTTTTTGAGAGAGAGAGAGCACAAGAGGGGAGGGGCAGAGGGGGAGGGAGAGAAACCCCAGCAGGTTCCATGCTCAGCATGAAGTCTGACACAGGGCTCGATCTCATGACCATTAGATCCTGACCTGAGTTGAAATCAAGAGTCAGACACTCAACTGACTGAGCCACCCAGGTACCCCAAGATTGAAAAATTCCTATGGACCAGTAATTGGCTTCCCTTCCTGGATGTTGTACATTGGGCCCATGCAAGACAGGTAAATTGCCATTTGTACTCATAATCTCCAGATCAAGAGGAACCACACCTGGCCTTGAAGTAGAGATCCCGGGCTTTGAAGTCAATACTATGACTGACTAGGACTTTCAGGTGTCTCCCTTGGCAAAGGTTGAATAAGAGCGAACTGAACATTCGGTGCCTAGAAGAGCGACTGGTAGCTAGTACTGGTATTAACCAAAATCTGGTTCTCTTTTCCTTCTGTGCATATGGACCACTGTAATTATTAACCCAAATGACTTGTGACTAGATTAGACCAATGGAAGGTGAGCAGAAGTGATATGCATCACTTTGCATAGAGACAGTGAAGAGTCCAAGTGCTCTTCCCTGGCCTGGCCTGGCTGTACTGATTGAAGACGCCATATGCTCCAAATGTGGCTGCTACAGGACAACAGAATATCAGCCTGGGTCCTGAGTGTCATCATGACATCAGACACCTAATGGAACCAAAAAATAAAGTGAGTAAGAAAAACACTTTTTTTCAGGGGGTGATTAAACCACGAAGTTTGGAGGTTGTTCATTATTTTGGTATAATCCAACCTGTATGGATACTTCACTCCAAGTGCAAGAAGAATAGAGGAAGGTAAAAGGCATGAGCATCTGATTGAGGACAGAAGAAAAGGGGGAAGATTGGCATATTTGGGGGAGGCTACTACAAATTTACCAAAGATCGGGGTGTGGATTTTTTGATAGACATAACTATACTAGCATAGCAGCAAGACAGAGAAGTTTGTTTTCTTTAGGCCTAGAGCCATAGAAAGGGAAAGAACACTCTTTGGATCCTGGCCCTTTAAAGAGCTAGATTCTCGGCACCTGAATTGGATCTCTCAGTTCCTGGTCTTAGGAATTCTGACTCCTCACTTACCTGATCTTGTAACAGTCCTCAAGGAGGAGATGCCTCAAGGTGCCAGAACAGCCGAGGGTCCCTGTGCTTGTCTCATCCCTCAAACACAGCTAAATATCCAGTCATTCCGAACACCCCAGAGATGGATCTGAATGCCAAAAGAATGAGCTGCGGAACTAGAAGGAGAAAGGAAGCCATGTTGTGGAAAGGTAGGAGCTGCAGAGATGTGGGAGCTTTTCTCCAGGGAGAAAAGAATCTTGGGTAACAATCTCTGGATTTGGCATTCCAGATTTCTCACAGTAGCTAACTCCAACGAGGACCTTTAAGGTTTGTTTTGTTTTCAGTTTGATATTCTTGACAGAAATGTTGGCTCCATCTGATAGAAATAAAGATACTACAATGATATCTACATCACCATACTGAGTTACTCTGCTGACCAGAAATACTTCCTAATAAGAGTTAGCACCCCTCTACTGAAGAGACAATATGGTTGCCAAAATCACATGAGATAGTCTTTAGTAGAAGTTCCCCAAATATAGATTTTGGTTAAACATTCAGTGGTCAAGCATTAAAATCAATATTAGATTAGAGCCAAATCAAAGCTGAAAATAGCCATTATAAAATGATGTTACGGGATAGAAAGTAAATGATATTATTTATGTGTATACGAAATTTATCTTTATAGAAAATTTATTTTTTATATTATTATAATATACCAAAACTATTGCTGTTATCATAAATGTATCATTAAATGTTTAGAATTGACATTTTAAGTTTATCATGTGACTGCACGGACAGTACCTGCTGAGCACAGGCAGCTGTTCAACAGCTCCTATTGGCATAATTGTGAACTTAGATAACTCATTAAAATTGGTAAAAGACTAAGAAATTTGGGGGCACCTAAGTTTTCTCTCATGTTTTCCTCTTGTCTTCTACTCTAGTATTTTTTTTATCATAGTGAGTTTTTTAAATATTTTTTAATGTTTGTTAATTTTTGAGGGAGACAGACAGACAGACAGGGTATGAACAGGGGAAGGGCAGAGAGAAAGGGAGACACAGAATCCGAAGCAGGCTCCAAGCTCTGAGCTGTCAGCACAGAGCCCAACAAGGGCCTCAAACTCACAAACCGCGAGATCATGACCTGAGTCAGACGCCCAACCGACTGAGCCACCCAGGTGCCCCTCATGGCAAGTTCTTATATATCATTTTAGAATTTTCCCTTCTCATGAAATCTGGAAGTCACCAAGTTGGCATTCTTTCTTCATTCTTACAAGATGTAAAGAATTCCCCAAAGAAATTTTTCTTAAAAGAATCACAGCCTAAATGGAATTAGAAAACTAAAATTTATGTACAGTTCCTAAAGCTTATTTTGTTTAATATAGGCCTAATTATTTTATAAACATTAGAACTATCATATAATCACATTTTTATTATTCTGCTCTGTATTATTTAAATTCTTATACATATTTATTTGCTGAGAAAGAATAACTTCCTGGAGTTACCCCCCTAAGAGAGCTCCCCTTAATTTTTGTATTAACTGCTAACCTATATCCTTATTTATCTATTTAAAGACTCAAATATTTTTGTACCAAAAATGAGGATCTTTCATTATTATTGTTCAACTTTATAATTGCAAGAATAAATACCCTTCCTACTTGTAACCGGCTAAGAATGTTCATATATAAAACACAATATAAAGATTTTCACTCTAAATTACATCTAGACTGCTCCCTTCTATTTAAAAACTCAGTGATAATCTGAATAGCAGTGTCATGTTTGTGTTACTTATATTCCTACTAAAAATAGTAGCAAACCACAGTATAATGATGTTATTGACCATAGACAAGTTCAGAGGTGCCCAAAGTTATGTTTAAACATCTGTCTAGACTATTCTGACATCCAGAGGCTGAAACATGATGAAGTCAAGGCTAAATTGCATCTCTTTTGGCTGAATTTCTAGGCTGAGGCCAAACTGTGGTTCATGACCACTGTGTACACAGTGCTTTGAAGGCAAGGTCTCTGATATCTAGAATTTACCAGAAGGGGAATGCCAAAGACCGCATTCAAGCCAGGCACAGTTAACTAAGGAAAGCAATCCTGCTCTACAGGCAGATCAGCTCATGTGTATAGGACTCAGCTGCGTTAGCAGTGAGCTCAAAGGAAGGGTAGCAAGCTAGCAACAAGGAAAGCAAAACCCATAGATGCAAAAGAGGGAAAGAGGGATGGAAACACACAGTTTTTCCTAGTTTTGCTACAGAAGAGCCATGCTAACTAAATAGAAAGCTCATCTACAATTCCAACCAAAGAGCGGACTAGAAAGGACAGGGAATTATGTGATGCAGTGAGGCTCCGGACCATTTTTTCACTTCTGCTATGTATTCACTTGTCCACGTTAATCAAGACATATAATCTGTGGCACCTGGGTGGCTCAGTCAGTTAAGGGTCAGACTCCTGATTTTTACTCAGGTCATGATCTCATGGTTTGTGAGGTTGAGCCTGCATTTGGCTCTGAGCTGACAGTGCAGAGCCTGCTTAGGACTCTCCCTCCCACTCTCTGCCCCTCCCCTGCTGAAGTGCTCCCTCCCTCCTCTCAAAAATAAATAAAATGACATGTAATCCACCTGAGCCTGAGTTTGTCCTGTCTACAAAATGTAGGTAATAAGTATCTATGTTAGCAAATTGATAAAGTATAGGAAAATTGAAAGTTTGTAAATTCTAAAACTCCACATAAATAAGTTTTCAACCTCCAAGTAAACTCTTTATTTAAAAAAAGTTTTCTCTGTTCTGATGACTCCCTTACCTTTCCAGTTTGCTTGATACTATTTTGATCATGCTTATATGTTAACATTTTAAAAAACAATATGAGTAAGTACTATGATAATTTCCATTTTACAGATAAGAAACTGAGGCACAGACCTACAGTTACACAGCTAGGAAGCATTCTAACAACATAATTCGCCAGCACATCTGAACTTGAGAACATTCAAGGCTGAACCTATGCCTTGGTACCTGATTCCTCAGCTAATCAACGTCTGGTGTGGTGCCATCAAGCCTTGCCTGATAACCCCTTGCAGTCGGTGTTGACTCTATTCCATTAGGACACATTTGCAAGATTAAAAAGATAAGGTGTGTTTAAATACTGGAAAAGGAAGATGGCTGCCTGAAATATTTTTTAGTTAAAGCGTTTGAATGTTCATTGCAACAACTGCTGAGTCTCTGGAGGCCAAGCAGATGACCTACCTGCACGTGTCTCAAAGAGAGCCAAAGCCCCGGCTGGAGAGCCCCAAAGCCACTAGCCACGTGGAGGTGGGTCAGCACCTAGGACCAGCATGGAGTGGGCTGAGCCAGGACAACAAAGGTAGCCTGTTGGAACGGTCAGGTCCACAGAAATACCAGAGATAGCACTCAGTCACCCCAGAGCTCTGCTTTGGACCAAACAGAAGGGTGGCCACATTCAGGAATTCACTCCATAACGGGTGTGGGAGTGGGCCATCCCAAACAGGGCAAAAGGATCCTGAAACTCTCTTCTAATATATGCTGGGGGGCAGGGGAGCCATGGAGTGGGCAGGCCTAAGATTCTGTTCTTTTCTATGACAGTGTCAGGTGATTCTTCTGCACACCAGCGTGGGCCTGGCAACTCTTGATAGAGAAGGAACGGGCACATTAGTTGTAGCATAAGGTTCGAGTCTCCCTCAGACTCTTCCCGGAGTGACAGAGGCCACTGCAGTTTGCCTCCGGCCCCACCGCAACGGCTGAAGCAAGTAAAACCGGCCTCCCCGCCGGGAAAACATCCAAGCCCGAGATTGATGCGGCCAGCCTAAAGAGGGGAAGCTCCAAGCCTCGGCTGAGACAGATCCCAACTGCTGTTAAGTACCGAGGAAGGAAGAACAAGAATAATGACATCAGGGAAGCCAGGGAGCCAGAGCCAGAGGAATATGGTGGCAGCTCTAGAGACTTCCATTCCTGTCCATGGTGGCAGCTTCCTCAGCAGTGAAACTCTGGTGGCCGAGTCTGCCTGATTATGAGGTTTGGCACAGAAAGCCATTTGGCTCATTTAAAGCATGTCCTCCAATCCAGTCTTCATTAGTACTAAAAACAGTATGCAGGAATCTACCCTCTACTGTTCTCCTCTCCATCCAGGAGCGATATAAGGCAGCAAGCTGGTTAGGGGTGTCTGTCCTGCAAAGCCAGACTTTCCCATGATCTAAACTAAGGGGCCCTGGAAAGTGAGGAGAAGGGATTATTGCTGCATGAGCCAGTCCAACTCTAGTCCGACCTCTACGCCAGTAAAAGAGCAAATGTTTGATCTCCATCTTTCTGAAGATTCTGGGTTCGAATTCAAGAGGGGAGCACAGGCGTGTACTTTACTTTAACAAAACCCCAGACTTGTGTCCAGGAGTCACTGCTCAACAGATGCGTGTAATCATGAGTTAGTGATTCAATCCTTTCAAGTCTTCGTCTTCTCATCCATGAAATGGGGATAATAGTTGGAACTACTCGAGGATTGTTTGAGCGGGTGACAGCATGACCCAAGAAAAATGCTTAGCGGAGCCACGGGCACATTTTAAGTTCCCAAGAAATGTTGCCCATGATATTTGTAATTTAATATTCTAGTTTTATTTTTACACTTTATTATAATTTTGATTTTTGCTGCAGAAATACGTTGCTCTGTCAAAAACAAACAACAAAAAATAGTCTTTCAGCACTAACGTTAGCTAATGCCCAAAACACATCCTCACCGGTCCATGTTGAGAGGGATTTCAGACATTAACTGATATTGGTGAGGATGGGATTGGGCATTAACTGATGTCAGTGGAGATAAGGTTGGAGCATTAGCTGATATCAGTGCTAAAGGACCTGGTTGAAAAGGAAAACACAGCACTAAAATTCTGGGGCAAAGATCGAAATTGGACTATTGTCAAGAACACGGAAAATAAAAGAAATCCAATTGTATAAAGGAAGAAACAAGTTTTACAATGTGGTGCGTGTTCGAGGAAGCAGGGCAAGAGTCAGGTAAATCAATATCTTGCAAATTGCTAGCACTCAGAGGTTGGCGGGTTATCACTTCCAGAGAGAGAAGGGAATAAGCAGGGTTTGGAAGCACACTTTCCAAGAGCACCACGGACAGGCACAGGTCGCGCCCACACAGGGCTGCTTAACTACAGATCAAATGCACAGAGACCGGTGTTTGTAGCAAAGGCCGATAAGACAGGATGCTGCGTTCACTTCCCTGTGGTAGGCGATCCCTCCGAGAGCTCCTGCAAGTTTACATCGGAGTTTTTGCACGATATTAAAAGAAAGCAATTGGTAGATAAATGGCAACAATGATGATGATTATGACTGACAGCACCGCCTCACGTGTCTTAATCCGTAGGTGCCACACTCAGCAATGTGCTTTCCTTACGTGGAGACAATTTTACCTCGTCCAGTTTTTTAACAGGAAACTATGGTCAGAGGAGCCAAAAGGCTTTTCTTACATTCACAGAGCTAGAAACACACAGATTTGGGCTACAGGCCTGGCTTATCAGAGAAGAAGAAAATTCTCACATAAAACATCAGAAATTCTTCTGTTAAAATACAATGGCAAAAGTAACCCACTCATAGGAAGTTGATTTTGAAAGATCCCACAAGAGAGGTAAAGAAAGAGAAACACTTAGATTCTTAGAAATGTAGAATTGAGCTCTTTTGTAGACTGTTTTGAAAAAGTAACACTAAATCATGTTTTCAGAAATGCCCCAGAAGAAGTTCTCAAACACCAGGGAAGGAACAGACATGCAAAGGTCACTAATAACTCCCTGCTATAGTTCAGGGTCCCATAGGGACACGCGTTTACTTTTTCCCAGAATATGTGTCCGTGAGGAGGGTGAGGAGCCAGGCCTACAAGTGTACAATAGTGTATTCAGATGACACAGTTGTGAAGCTAAGTAAAATATAGGTCATGCTAACGCTACCGCCTCGTGTGGACGGCCATAGCTTTGCAGACGGTTAGTACATACAGAAGTGAATTATTAGCCACCTACCTGGTGTTAGCAGAAGTCGTAGTTCCCTGAACCATAACCAGTGCCCGGACAATGAGCACTTTGAAAGAGATAAAGCCCTGAGCTCAAACACTGTGGTGGAAACAGGATGAATTATCTTTGCCCTAAAAATTGCTTCTTACACAGGTAAACAGTATTTGGAAGACATAGCTAGAAATACACAGGAGAATGTTAAAGTCATAAGAATTTACTGTGCCAAATTTGTATCAGATTAAAAGAGCCATATAAAAGGATGGGGTTTTTTTAAATGTATTTTTTATTTATTTTTGAGAGACAGAGACAGCATGAGCAGGGGAGGGTCAGAGAGAGAGGGAGATACAGAATCTGAAGCAGCCTCCAGGCTCTGAGCTGTCAGCACAGAGTCGACGCAAGCCTCGAACCCACAAACCATTAGATCATGACCTGAGCCGAAGCCAGATGCTTAACCGACTGAGCCTCCCAGGTGCCCCAAAAGGATGGGTTTTCAAACAAAATACAGAAGATCAAAATTGACCAGAAGAAAGAAAACTTGGAAAGTCTAATATGCATTGGAGAATGATTTTAGGTAGCCCAAACTCTACCAGGAACACAGGCCCAGAGGGTTTCCATTTTTAAGATAAGTTTTGTCAAGACCTAAAATACTAATTTTAGTGTTCTTTAAACTATTGCATAGCATACAAGAAAAATACAAATTAGCAATTGACCACAAACTCGTGTCTCTACTTCCTGACCTAACCCCTTAGATATAGCAGAAAAGATACTGTTTAAAGGAACAAATTTGTACAAATAAGTAAAACAAAAATACATAGCAGAGGTGGTGAATCCACAAAAGACAGAATATACACACACATTAATAGAAGAAACTATTGTTCAAAACGTGTGACAGGGACCATTAGAGAAGGTGGCGGTGGTTTTGGAAGAGCTGCAGGCGGCAGATGTAGCAGGAGGGCGTCAGGAAGGAAAACACCTGCTAAGTGGTTGAAGACATGCATCCTGGATGTCCAGGGGAAGTGACCCCATGAGACAATGACATTCCGTGTCTGCTTGTACCAAGACAGCCAACAGGATGCTAACTTCCACGTTAAGGCTGAATATGGGTGCTTGGGCAAAAGAGAGAGGGTAATGTACTAGGTGCCTTACAACACCCAGAAGCAGGAAAACTATGCCCCTCAAAGCAGTTATTATCACCTGCTTAAAGTATATCCTGTTTTTTAAAGTACCCTCAGTCACTTGAGACAAGATTGCTACTCCCAAAAAAGTACTGACTTAGAGTCGGGAAGCTCTAGGAGAGGATGAATAGGCAGCAAGAAGCACCTGACACTGTGGAAATTAATTACCAAAAAAAAAAAATACTGTACTCAATTGTCAGGACACTGAAGAAAACAGTTAAACGAACAAACAGATCCATTCTCTAAGTCAAGGTAATATCCTCAGAAGGAAGACAGAATATTACATCAGTTAAATAAGAACAGGCTGAAAAAATGAGAAACGAAGAAATCATAGATTTACTGTAAAGAGCTAGTTGACGGCTGGCTTCTACAACAAAGATTTGTTTTTTGACAATTCTGGAGGCTAGCAATCTCAGACAGAAATGCTGGCATGGTTGGTTTCTTCTGAGGCATCTTTACTTGGCTTATAGGGTCTTCTCCCTGACTCTTCAATTGACTTTTCCTCTATACCTGCCTGTGTCCTGGTCTTTTTGCCTTAGAAGGATACCATTTTTTATTACTGGAAATAAAGCTGTTAGCATCTTGAAGTCTATCAGATCAGAGAACCCAGAGATTCCAGAGATGCCAGAATCAATTTAAAAAAACTTATTCTTAAGATTTTCTTTTTCTAGAACCACTCTTGGTAGAATGTCTGTCAGGGTTTTCTAGAGAAACAGAACCACCAAAATGTATATACATCCTGAGGGGGAGAGAGAGAGACAGACAGACAGAGACAGAGACAGAGAGAGACAGAGGTTTACTTTAAGAAATTGTCTCATGAGATTGTGGAGGCTTAGAACATCCAACTCTGTAGGGTGGGCTGTGAGGCTGGAGACCTCGGGAAGAAGTGCAGTTAGAATTCAAAGACAGTCAGCTGGGAGACTTCTTCAGGGAAACCCAGTCTTTTCAATATACATATATTTTTTTACTTTAGAGAGAGAGAATCTCAAAGAGGCTCCACACCCAGCTCAGAGCGTGTTGTGGGATTGGATCCCACCACCCTGGGGTCATGACCTGAGCCAAAATCAAGAGTCAGACACTCAACAGTCTTCCAGGAGCCCCAGCCTTTTTCTTTTAAGATTGTCAACTAATTGAATGAGATCCATACACGTTATGGAGAACAATCTGCGTTAACCAAAGTCTACTGATTTAAATGTTTGTTTCACGTTAAAAAAATCTGCAGAGAAACATCTAGAATGATGTTTGACCAAATATCTGTGCACTGTGGCTTAGCCAAATTGACACATAAAATTAACCATCACAGGAACTAATCATTTACCCAGTGTGTTTGATATAGGAAGAAGAGTTTTATTATTCTAACACAGAATAGAGAAAAGAATTTCTGTACGTTCAAAGAAAATCAAGCAAACAACAAAAGATAATTATCAACACCAACAAAAACTGCATAAGGAATTAAAAACATAGTCATAGTATACCAGGTGACTCACCTATGAGAAATACTGATATAATCCTGGTTGGTAGGCAAAGTGATGTCTGTCCGTTCCCCCAGATGGCCACATCCTAACCCCTGGAAACCATGAATACGCTGATTTACAAAGACTTGTAGGTGTGATTGAGTTAGGGGTCTTAAGCTGGGAGGTTATCCAGGTGAGCCCAATGTAATCACAAGTTTCCTTATAAAAGAGAGAAGGGAGGGTTAGCTAGAGGGAAAGAGCTGTGACGGCAGAGCAAATGGTCAGAGTCTGAGACGCCAAGATGTTAGGAGGCTGGGAACTCGCGGAGGAATGTAGCTTGTCTCTGGAAACTGAGAAACACAGGATAACAGAATCTCCTGCAGAGCTTCCGGAAGGAACCAGCCCTGCCAGCACCTTGACTCTACCCCAGTGAGACTCTGCTTTTACTTCTGACCTACAGAATGTAAGGTAATAGATTTGTGCCAATTTAAGCTACTAGTTTGTGGTATTCTGTTCTGGCAGTAATAAGAAATGAATAACCTAGTAATATAAAATCCTGAGTGATTAAAATTGTGATCTTTTGGGGCGCCGGGGTGGCTCGGTCTGTTGAGTGTCGGACTTCGGCTCAGGTTATGATCTCACAGTTCGTGAGTTCGAGGCCCGCGTGGGGTCTGTGCTGACCACTTAGAGCTTGGAGCTGCTTCGATTCTGTGTCTCCCTCTCTCTTCCTCTTTTTGCCCCTTTCCAGCTTGTGTGCTTGCTTAGGCTTGCTCTCTCACTCACTCTCTCTCTCTCTTTCAAAGTTAAACATTAAAAAAAATAAAGTGATCTTTTGTGAGGAAGAAAAGGGGGAAAAAGTATGTGTCCACAAGGATGGGAAGTAGGGTTAAAAGGAAATGCTAATTTTCCTGAATAATAAGCTAATGAGTGATGTCTAAAATAAAAATCTCAAAAGCTAATTGAACTAGAACACAACGTGCGGAACAGGATGTAGACAATTGCTCTTATTATAAGCTTTGTTATACCAGCTGCCATCAATCTATGTACAGATACTGATTAAAAGAAACTAAATCAAAAGGTTACCAACTTCATGCTCTGGTAGAATGATCAGAGGACATACGTCAGTAGGGGTAAGGAATGAATTCAGAATAAAGGGGTCCAAAGAAGCTAAAGAAGCCTGAATGTGAAAGAGTTAATAATCTGCATTTCAGGTGAGCTCAACAGACACCATGATGGCAAAGGAAGGAGATAGAAATAAACTCGGCTAAGCTCCTTGGTGTGTGTTTGGTTTTGGTAAGCTAATGGCTCAAAAAAATCAAAGGTGTATACTAACATTTTTAGGGTTACTACAAAAAAGAGGAAAAGGGGTATGTATCTGTCAAATTACTGGAGGAGGTTCTGTTACCAAAGTCCAAATTCGGGCACCAGCTGCTCAAAAGGCCAAGCAAGGCTAAAACTCAAGCATTTTGATTGGAAGGAAATTTGAATTTTATTCTGGAGTCTGGGCACCTGGGGGGGGGGGGGAAGCAGACTCTTGTCCAAAAGCCAATTCCAAAGTTTCTGCCTGACCCAGAGGTTTTTAAAGGGGTTGAGGGCAGTTAAGCAGGAAAGGAAGTGCAGTGACCCGCAACATTTCTTGATTCTTGCTGGCTCGATGGTGCTGGCTACAGACCTTTTCTCAGCGCTCGGGGGCTGTGCAAAGGGGCCACATCTGCTCCGCGGTGTGCAGGAGGACTCTCTTCTTTCTACCAAGGAGGGCAAACACTGTAGACACACAAAGTCGGGGGTGGTGGGGTGCGGGTTAGTGAAATCACCTGTGTGACCCGAGAAAGAAAAACCTTTTGCTAAAAAATTGCTGGACTAATTGGGAAGTCAAGGTAGCTTCTCTGTGGGCTAGAGAGATTTTTCCTTTTCCTTCTCTCCGGAAGGCCAGTGGCCTGTCTGCTATGGATCAAAGGACTTAGGTCAGCAAGTAAGGGTTAACTTGTTTCAACTTAACACACTCCTTGAGACTGGTTGTAGTGCTCTTACGATCCTGTTTCTAGCGTAGCCAAGTAAGCGTCTATGGGGCTAATCCTCCCACGAACACACTAAGATCTGGGGTGGGAAGAACTCTGTAAATGAGCAGGAGAGAAACTAAAAGGCAGATTTTGAAGAGGGGTTGACCTTTGGAAAACGAATGTACTGGGTTCGTTTCGTGTTCTCGCAGCTTTGAGCCTAAGGGAAATCCCGGTGTGCACTACGCAGGTGTTTCAAGCGCCTGTAACAAATCTTCCAGTGTTGGGACTTGAGCCAGAAAAGCTAGCCCCTGGAAAGAGAGAGGAGAATCCTAGAAGCCAGAGTAGGGGAGCCCCAAATGCTATGAATGATCTTTAACCAAATCTCTAGCTGTCCCTAGACCGCGTATGTGCAGGGCACATTCCAAGCTGCTTGGCAGAGGATAAGGAACCAGACTGGCACCTGAACTTCATCCCAAGGAACCAGGTTTGCAGTCTGAATCAAAGTAGGTCGATTGAATGCTAAAACAATAAGAACATACACCATATTCACCAGAAAAATAGATATCTACAGTTATCCCATTAAGAGACTTGATAGCATTTACAATACCTTGGATTCAATCCCTGATTTCTCAGTTTATGGGAAAAACAAAACAGGAAAATGTGACTTGTTCTCAGGATAGAAAAACATTCAGTGGACACCAACCACAAGGTGACTCTAACGGTGGAATCTGCAGATTTTAAACTACTCTCAATGACCTAAGAATGTGCTCACAATACATGAAAACACAGGAAATATCAGCAGAGAAATACACTAATTTTTAAAATATAAAGTTTAGATAGATTTGTTTAAAAAGATATTGGATACGCCCAACAGCAGAATGGAGATAAAACAAGGGAGTCCATAAACATACAGATAAATCAATTGAATATTTTCTATCTTTAAAGTTTTTTTAGATAAACCAAGCCTCAGACAACCCCAAAAATGTCTAACATATATAGAATTGGAATCTGTCAAAAGTTCAGAAATTAGCCCATGGAAAAACCACGAATCACTGAAGTCGTAATTAGTGTATTGTGCACACCAGTTAAAAAGTCCATTTGCAAACCCAGAGCACTCAAGCCAAACACGAGTGAGGCTCAGCTTCTATAACAAGGAGATAACTGTTGATTTTTGCGCTGTGATGGGTTATAATGTTAACACTTTCTTCAAGGATTGGGACGTGGTCGGTGGTTACTTTCTACCAACCATGGGAAGCAGTTCTTTTTGCTTGTGATTTCCAGAGGCACGAACAAGAAAAGCCTCAGGTCAAGTGAGTCTTGCAAAACAAGCTAAATTAAGTTTTGTTTGTGTGATTAAGCTGGTTTTGTCTGCTCCGGGAGTTTTCAAGGGTGGTCTCCATTTTTTTGATGTTTGACAGTTTCCCTCCTTTTGGTGGTTATCTTCCATGCTGAGAATATGACCAACCAGTATAGAATTATCTTTTGTTACCACCAGTGATGTAGTCCAGCTGAGTCACATATGCATGGTTTCTACCAGTTGATTCACTGGGCCGGAGGGTCATGCAGTCACGGTCTTCGTCATTTATGTAGTTCTTGTTGATTCCATTCAGTTACCTGATCTCAGCGGATACCATTTGGTCTATTAGTGCCTTCTGACAGGCATTTAAAACCCCTGAGAGTATATACTGTACTAGATAGGTTAATATGAGGACTTAGAGAACAGCAGCCAAGGAGTGAAAAATTCCCCAAAGCAAGAGAGCCCTAGGAATCAAGATTTAAACCACTCAATAACTCAAGTGGGTTATTCTCAGAATCAGTTATACCTTTCTGTCTTGGTTTGTGTGCACTTGGGTTTCAAATTTAAGTTCTTTACATAGGCACAAGGTGTACTAGCACACACCTATTCTCCTGATTACTCAGGATGTGAGGATATTTTATTCTAGAATGCAGTGTTACAGGTGAACTTCCACTTGAATTAGGCCTCTGTAGGAGGTAAGCAATCGGGTAAGTTGAGACATTTCGACTGGGACAAAAGAAATCAGGGTTCATAAATCAAGCAAACTACGAATTCAATTTCTAAGTTTGGAGAGCAGTCCGTTGAGAAGACTTCTAGATTTGAACTGGAAGCACCCCCCAGGTGGTAGAATGAAGATGGCCTTTCAGTTTGACAGACTTTCCTAGGTTGCAGTCGGTGTTCTGTTGCGTTTTCTGGAGTGGCCCACACAGCAACAGGCATGACGGTTGTTCCTGTGTGATCTGTGGTGGTGGTGGTTACTAGAATCTGATCATGGATCTGCTATATTTTATTGAAACACTCTTTTAGTCCTTTTTTATTAAATATATTTATGGTGAAACTAATTGGATTGTAAAAGAGGTCTAGTCTCATTGATGCATGTTCTTAAATAGGATATTTCAGTCAACGCTATGAGAATATCACTGGGGCTTTACCAGCTCCATGAAGTCAACTTTAGTTCTTTAAAATTGTTGGTAATAAGGAATCTCTGATTGTACCTTTCAAGTCTCTTGAGGCTAAGAAACCAGCTCCAGACTTGGCCAACTGTGTCCTATTACAAGGAGATTGGATTCCTATTGAACTTATATAAATCTACACGTTGTCATGATAAAAAGTAAGAGTTTCTTAATGGGGGAATGGGGGATCAGGTAAAGAGAAAGATGAAATGTTTCCAACTTTACAGAAATTTTGTCTAGTTTTTTCCATAATTTCTAGTTTAAAAGAGGAAATCCTTTGAATCTGGAAAACAAAACACTAAAGAACCAGCAATGTTTTTAAAGCAAAACAATAAAATATTATGGAAAAAAAATAAACATTAAAAAAACCAAAAAAAAAAAAGTGATAACCCTCTTCAGTTCATTTAGTCTCCTATAATCATTGTTTTGCTTCATCTCGGGTTAGCAGTTTCATGAATGAGCTTTTCATTAGTTTTAGAAGTTCTTTTTTCCCCCCAAAACAAAGTACTTTATTGATTACTTGCACACAACATGAAGCATGTTTACATTGGTTTGCCTTGCCCCACAAGTACCATGGGGGGGGGGGGTCACTTGGAATGCCCAGATGGTTGCTTATGAGGTAGTGGGCTGCATTACAGCAGAAGAATCCTGAGCTTGAGGGACCTGTCATTTTGTAGCAAGGGGTAAGCAAGTCTGTGCTTTGTCCCAGAGGGTAACTTTAAGTCATCCCTCAGGATTGCTCCCTGCAGGGACACCTGGGTGGCTCAGTCAAGTGTCAGAAATTCTTATCCAGTGGTATGATCTTAGTTACTGGAAACCTGTACTTGGTGGAGTCCTTCCCATGAACCTCCTTGAAAATGTAGTAACACTTTTGCAAAAGCATCTGAGTAGAAAAATAACTTCCTGGGAGTGACAAAAGTCTTAAATAGCCATGGTTAAAGATCTGGTGAGAGTTTACACATATACAATGACGTGCAATTGACAAGTAAGTTTGATTATTTTTGTGATTAGTAATAAGTAATTAATATTATTAAGATAATAGCTACAATTATGACAACACAAGGACATGCCAGATTTTTAAGAATTTGCTTTCATTTCTGAATTACATACTTTAATTATTACTTATCACATCAATGTGACCTGAAAGGCTAAATATTTTATTTTGTGATGTTTCCCATACAACCTATCAAATAAGTCTAGATAAATGAACATTTCTATGTCTTTCTTTTTTTACTTTGGAGTTTGATTTGGAGACATTGTTATAAATGTCAAAATACTAAAAACACGTGATCAAATAGGATCATGGGTCATTGTGAAACAGTTCTTAGTTGTCTATTCAACCAAAGTGGCAATTAAGATTTCCAAGGCAAATACAGAAAGTTACATAATTTAAAAAAATTTTCCACTCTTTGAATATATAAATAAACTCTATTCAGATAAAATAAGCTAAAAGCACTTGTCATTGGATGTACACTCCAAGCAATACTTGTGATTTCAACAACCCTCCCTGGTGATTCCCATACGTGTTACATTTTGATGATCAGATATAAAACAAATCTGGCACCTTCTTCAAGGTGAAACTAAATCTTTACCATCACCTTCAAGTTCTATAGTGGTTTGACTTAATAGCCTGCAACGAAGACCTGGGGCTGCGGGGGTCACACCTACAGTATCGTTAGTGTGGACAATATGCTCTCATGAACTCCGATACAAACGATGCTACAGCATAAAAGTGTAGCATAGAGTTTTAGAAAGTATTCTCCAGCCTCTCCCTGAAGCCTAGCACTATCCTGGCACCCTAGCCATCACTAGCTCTGTTAGCATTAGGAAGCAACGGTTTCTGAAGCTAATATTATGTACAGTGTAAAATAAAGCCAAGGAGGCCACGGGGATACTCTTTCAAGTAGCTTTGCACTCCTTGCTTGTCAGCAGGCGTATGCCAAAGCAGAGAGGTGTGGAAGAGGCAGACAAAATACTGGCCAACAGACTGGTTCACAGGCATACGAGAGGTGTCCTTTTGGAGATGGTCAGAAATCACTAGGAAAACTTCTGAGGACAGTGGGGAATAGGAGGAAGTGTAGTAAAGCGTTGTTCGTTCCTGCCTGAGCTAGTAGGAGGTTCATTGTCACTTAAAGTATGACAGAGTAAACAACTACCTTTATTTGGTATAGCCAAGTAACATCTGAGCTTCAAAGTCTTGTGTATGGCAAGGAAATGGTCAAGTTGTAGGAAAAAGGGGATAGAAAAGGAATGTCAAGTGTGATTGTCACTTTTTAAAAATTTTTTGTCTTTATTTTTGAGAGAGAGGCAGAGAGTAAGTAGGGGAGGGGCAGAGAGAGAGAGTGCGCCCAAGGGAGACACAGAATCTGAAGCAGGCTCCAGACTCTGAGCTGTCAACACAGAGCCCAAATGAGGGGCTTGAACCCACGGACGGCGAGATCATGACCTGAGCTGAAGTTGGACGTTCAACCGACTGAGCCCCCCAGGCGCCCCGAGTGCCTGTCACTTCTGAAAGTCAGCATTTGGTGCACTGTTGGTTAGAACGTTGTCCGCTACCGGACAGAAGTGAGTGTGATGTTTTCAGTGTCCACATGTTGATGCTCTAAGGCCTCAGTCTGGTGGGATAAAGAGAAAGAGCCTTCCAATATGCAGTTCACTTGGGGGTCAAGGATGAGAATCCAGTTGGAAGGTGGGCTTTCATTGGCGGCGTGAGAGGCATGGAGTTAGGATCTGGTTTAGGAATCCATACAGATCTGACGTTAAAGCACAGTGTACCCTTCACATGACCATGAATGTTTTACTTCTCTTCAAACTTCAGGTTGCTCCTCGGCCAAGTGGAAATAATTATAGTTTTCACCCATAGGATAAGATTATTGCTACTGTTATCTCCAGCCAGTTTGATGTTTGAGAGTTTAGAGGAAATTTGGAAGGTTCTTAGTTCCTAATTTTCCCCTTCTACAAGAAAGCATGTTGATAAATGCTGAGCTATAAAGAGCTGGAAAAAATTTGGAATGTCAGCCAAGAGAAGTTTCTGAGCACAAAAGATCTAGTGAACAGTGTGCACACCTAGGGGTACTATATTGCTTGTGATTGGACATGAGCTTCCCTACGGGATCTACCTATCATAAGGTTCAAGTTCTATATATTAGATTTGGAGGGAAAACCCTATGTTATTTTCTATATTGATGTTTGTACTCGCTTGGATCATTTTTGTGACCACCTTGCAAAAGACTTTGTAAAGCTAGGAAGCGTTTGTTCACTCCCTATATTAGGAAAGAGTGTCATTTCACGAAAACTCCTCTCCTTATAAGGATAATTCACATTTGGGGATACAGCTGGTGCATGTTCAGAGGAATTCATAACTGCACACAAATATAAATTCCATCCTGAGGATCTTTCCTTCTGAATGCCCCACAGAATTTTGCCATATGGTGTAACCTTGAGTTTCTCTCTTCTTGCCCAAGTATATCCTTTATTGCTGGTTTTTATAGCACTTCTTAAATTCTATGCTTTCCACACTTGGGATTTCAAACAGAATAATCCTTCCCTTCTTCTCTCCTGCCTTCCATGCCTTCCCCTCCCTCCTCCCCCCCTCCCTTCTTTCTTAACCTCTTTATTCCCTCTCTCCTTGCAGGTTTTCAGTAAATTGCAAACATTCCATAAAGTTTGGGGAATAATGTATTGAACACCCATGTATTCATCGCCCAGTTTAAGAAATAAAACAAAAGCTCCCTGTATGCCTTGTCCAATCTAGCTATTCTCTCCCACTACCAAAGGCACCCACACAATTTGATGTTTCTCATTCCTGTGAAGAATTTTACCACATAAGAATGTAACCATATACATATAGGTACTGTCTGTAGGTCTTAAAACTTTAGGGGCCCCTGGGTGGCTCAGTGGGTTAAGCGTCTGACTTGGGATCAGGCCATGATCTCCTGATTAATGGGTTCAAGCCCCGTGTCAGGCTCTGTGCTGACTGTTCAGAGCCTGGAGCCTGCTTCAGATTCTGTGTCTCCCTCTCTCTCTGACCCTTCCCCCACACATGCTCTGTCTCTTTCTCTCAAAAATAAACATTAAAAAAAGTAAAACTTTATATATACACCATCTTATGACTTCTATCCTAAAATTTCCTTTTGTTTTTATTTGGCTCAAAATTTTGTTTGAGATGATTTTTCAATTTTTTGTTAGCCTAATGGACATTAAAAAAATATTTAATGTTTTATTTATTTTTTGAGAGAGAGAGCATGAGCACGGGAGGTCAGAGGGGGTGAGGGGGAGACACAGAATCTGAAGTCAGGCTCCAGGCTCTGAACTAGCTGTCAGCCCAGAGCCCGATGCAGGGCTCAAACCCATGAACTGTGAGAACATGACCTGAGCCGAAGTTGGACACTTAACCGACTGAGCCACCCAGGTGCCCCATTAATGGACATCTTAAAGACCATGACACACTTTCCTATCTTTCATAAAAGGTGACACTTCAATGAGCCGAATTAGAAATGTCAAAAACCTTTTGTGTACATTTACCTTTATGTAAGGGGTTGCATTGGTTTCCTTTCCTACTTGACCTTGGACTGATAGAAAGGTCATCCCCAGCTGAGAGGAGGGTGTGTCCACCAACGTGTAAGTGCATCTCTGCACTTCTTTCCTGGCATCCTGAAGGCTGTACGTGCTTCCAAGGATCTATAGCGCACTAGGCGAGAGAAGCAGGACCGCATCTCAGAGGCCTGGCTTGGAGGTAACATCCAAGGTACCGTCTGTCTTTATGCAGATCATGGCTCCACTGTCTCTCTCTGGAAGAAACACTCCTACTCTTGAAAAGTGCTTTTCCCCACCGCCCCTGAAAACCGACTTGGAGAATCTATGCTGTCCGCTCTGACAAAGACTCCAGGTCTCTCTCCACAGTTTCCTAGAGTGGCACTCGCATGAATTGTGTCAAACAGAACTCCCTAAACTATACAGGAAAAATAGCTTCAATAGAGGCTTTTCTGGCAAAAGAGAATAAGATTTGCCAAGTGTATAAAGAAATTAAAACTATTCTACCTTCCTTTTTTTTAATTGAAATATGTTGACACACAATATTAGTTTCAGGTATGTAACCTAATAATTTAATATTAACATGTATTACAAAATGATCACCATGGTAAGGCTAATTACTGTCTGTAATATGGCATAAAAAGTCATTACACTATTATTGCACTATATTCCCTCTACCGTAATCCTGGGACTTATTTTGTAACTGAGAGTTTGTATCTCCATCTCCTTAACCTATTTGACCCATCTCCTCATCTCCCTTCTCTTTGGCAAAGGCCACTTCTCTGTAGTTGAGTCTGTTTCTGTTTTATTTAAGATTCCACACATAAGTGGAATCACATAGTTATTTGTCTTTCTGGGACTTATTTCACTTATCATAATGCCTTATAAATCCATCCTTGTTACAAATGGCAAGATTTTTTTTTATGGCTGAGGAATATTCCTTTGACCATCACACATCTTCCTTATCTTCCCATTTGTTGATGAACACTGAGGTTGACTTCATATTTTGGTTATTGTAGACAATGCTGTGATGAACATAGGGGTGCATATTTCTTTTAAAGTTACTGTTTTCATTTTCTTTGGATAAATACCTGGAAGTATAGATCACATGGTAGTTTTTTGTAGATCATATGGTAGCTTTGCTTTTAACTTTTTGAGAAACCTCCATACTTTTCCATAGTGGCTGTACCGATTTCTATTTCTGCCAACAGTTCATGAGCGTTCCTTTTTCTCCACACCTTCACCACAACTTTTTTCTTGTCATTTTGATACTAGCCATTCTAACAGGTATGAGGTGATACTCTCATTGTGGTTTTGATTTGCACTTTATGATTATTAGTGATGTTGAGCATCTTCTCATTTGTTGACCATATGTCATCTTTGGAAAAATCTCTATTCAAGTCTTTTGTCCATTTTTAAAAATCAGCTTGCTTGATTTTTGGGTGTTGAGTTGTAGGAGTTCTCTATACAGTTTATCCTTAACAACGTGGAAGTTAGGGGCCCCCACCTTCTACACAAAGACTTCAGGTTCCCTTCAAAACTTTAATAGCCTACTGTGGACTGTAAGCCTTACTAGTAAGTTAGTTTATATATATTGTGTATAATATACTGTATTTTTATGATAAACTAGAGAAAAGAAAATGTTAAGAAAATCATAAGGAAAAATTCGCTTACAATATTATATTTTAAAATCTCCTGTGTAGGTGGACATGTGCAATTTAAACCAATGTTGTTCAAGGGTCAACTGTATATTGGATATTAACTCCTTATTCGATATCAGTTGTAAACATCTTCTCCCTTTCAGTAGGTTGCCTTTCAACTTGGTTGATGGTTTCCTTCTCTGTGCAAAAGCTTTTTAGTGTGATATAGTTTCAATTGTTTTTGCTTTTGTTGTACTTGCCTGAGGAGATTAATCCAAAAAATACTGTTAAAACTGATGCCAAAGAGTGTACTGAGAGTTTTGTGGCTTCAGTGCTTACATTTAGGTCTTAAATCCATTTTGAATTTGTTTTATGGGGTAAGAAAGTGCTCCAGTTCCATTCTTTTGTATGTGGCTGTCCAGTTTTCCCAGCATCACTTATTCAAGAGACGGTCTTTTTTCCATTGCATATTCTTACCTCCTTTGTTATAGACTAATTGACCATAGAAGTTTGAGTTAACTGTTAACAAGTTAACAGGCTTTCTATCCTGTTACATTGACCTATGTGTTTATTTTTGTGTTTGTACCATTCTATTTTGATCACTATAGATTTCTAGTATAGTTTGAAATCTTGGAATGTGATAACCCCAGTTTTGTTTTTTAATATTACTTTAGCTATTTAGAGTTCTTGTGCCATACACATTCTAGGATTATTTGCTCTAGTTCTGCAGAAAACCAAAAAAATGTTATTTTTATTTGATAGGGATTGCATTAAATATGTATATTTCTTTGGGTAGTGTGGACATATTAACAGTATTCTTCCAGTCCACGATCATGGTATATCCTTCCATTTTTTTGTATCATCTTCAATTTATTTCATCAGTATCTTGTAGTTCTCAGAGTACAGCTCTTTTTCACCTCCTTGGTTAAATTGATTTCCATGTATTCTTCTTGATGCAATTGTATATGGGATTAATTTTTCCTTTATCATAGTTCATTATTAGTATATAGAAACAAACTTCTGTGTATTTTGTATCCTGAAACTTCCCTGAATTTATTTATTACTTCTTTTTTTAATGTTTTATTTATTTTTGACAGAGAGACAGACAGCATGAGCAAGGGAGAGTCAGAGAGAGAGAGAGAGAGAGACACAGAATCTGAAGCAGGCTGCTGAGCTGTCAGCACAGAGCCTGATGCGGGGCTTGAACTCCCAAACTGTGAGATCATGACCTGAGCTGAAGTCAGATGCTTAGCCAGCTGAGCTACCCAGGCACCCCCTTTTATTACTTCTAATAGTTTTTTGGTGGAATTCTTAGGGTTTTCTATATCTCCTCTTTTTAATGCTGTCTCAAGTAAAGCTTTTCTACTCCTCTTCCTCCATGTTACTCCTATTTCCAAGGTATACTTAGTTCATTCCCTCTTTTCTTTTTCGATGTACATTTTTCTTTCTACTCGTGTTTCCTATCCTAATTCTGCTCAGGGGCAGGACAATACAGTAATTAAAGGCACGAGCTCCAGAGTCAGACCTGTGTTCAAATCCTGGTCCAGCCAGTCACACTAGTGTGATTTGGGGCTGATTATTTAACCTCTATCTAGCCCACTTTTCCCATCTGTAAAATGCAGTGACTTTAGGGTCTTCCACAGGGGTTGTGGTAATTAAAAGAAAAATGCCAATACCAAAAACCTGTTGCATGTGACTGATATCTAGTCCTTTCTCCAAAGCTATTAATACCCATCACCACCATTAAACTCTATTTTTTATCTTTTGTCAGGTAATTTTCACTTGTTTTTTTACTCACACTACTTCCTTCAGCTCCCTTAATTTCTTTCGTGGGTGCCTTGAGCCTGTCTTTTTCCAACCAGTGAGTATCTAAAAATGGGATCTAATCCAGACAAGAACAGCAACAAGATAGTTATAAACCCACCAGTGTAGATGATGTAGAGACAGGGTGTGTGATTTGCACAGAACACTAAAGGAAGTTCGTTATCATTCCGCTATGGGCCTGTTGTAAAGAATCACTTACTCTGCTCTGAAGCACAGAGTAACAATAACCGATCTGAGAATTTTAAAGAAATCATGAACAAGCCAAACCAGATCTTCCATGAATACTGCTTCCAGCTCATACCTCCATGTACTCCCAATAATCCCCTTCAACCTCAGAGGAGTCCCCTAAGTGTCCTGCTGGAGCGGAGAACATTAGGGTGTCAGGGAGAAGATGAAACATTTGGTGGATGTTTTCAAATGGCCAGTGGGGCACCTGGGTGGCTCAGTCAGTTAAGCAGCCTACTTCAGCTCAGATCATGATCTCACGGTTGTGAATTCGAGCCCCACATTGAGGAGCCTGCTTCAGATTCTGTGTCTCCTTCTCTCTACCCTTCTCACGTTCTCTGTCCTTCTGTCTCTCAAAAATAAACATTTAAAAAACTAAAAAGCAAAGGCCAGAATATGAAGGAAAGTACCTCAGGAAGAGGGACCAACCCCAAAGATGGGACCCACCTTACTAAGCTTATCTCTGGGAAGGCCTCATCACTGTATCTTTTGCTCATCCACCCCTGGGAACAAAGGAGCTTCTGCTCTCAGAGCAAAGATTTCTTGCTCTCTAATCTCTCAAAATCCTGAGTGTGACCTCAGTACAAAATGATGAGCTCAACAGTGCTTGGACCTGGATGCATTAAAAATAGAAACATGAGAGCTATACCTGTAATCTTAATTTTTTGGTAGCTGTATTTAAAAGGTAAAAATACATGGATGAAATTAATCTTGATATATTTAACCCAACATACCATTCCAACACAGAATATAAAATAATTAATGAGCTAGCTCACATTCTAGGATTTTTTTTAATATGGTGTTTGAAATACGGTGTGCATTTTCTGCTTAGAGCACACCTCACCTTGGGCCAGCCACATATCAAGTGCTTACTAGCCACATGTGACTGGTAGCTACTGAATTGGACACTGCAGCTTTCGACCAAGAAGCCTTCTACTGCATGAAACCTGACCTGTTTCCTGACCCATATGAAAGAACAGGAACGGCAAAGTGTCTTTTCTTAGTTTCAGAGAAAAACATTTGCTCTACAGATAAATAGGCCTTCATCAAGAGCCGCAGAAGGATGAGACTAGAGCCAGGTCAGACTCCCTCGGCTAGGTCTTCTCCTAGCTGAGTCGCTCCACTATTAATGTGGAGTTCCACAGTCAGATCCATCAGCTCCACGTCCTCCAGGTCAACTGAACTTGGGGGAGTCTATTTACAGGAAACTATTCACTTTATCTGCACTCCTCCAACCTCCTTTCCCTGAAAGGGTCTTTAAAAGGAGAACACCCAGAGAAGCAGCCTCCCTGGAAGAGGGTTTCAAGGAGAAGACTATTAAACTCTCAAATCCTGCTGATAGATAAGACAAGGCCTGAGCCTGGATGGTTGTGGAAGTCAGAGACCACCCCAACAGCTCCCCGGCCTGTGAGGCAGACACAGTCCCCACTCGGCAGCAGGTGAGGCAGACATGTGTGTCCATGTGAGTGAGTCCAGGCACAAGAGAGCATTTGACCTGGGTTTTAAGGAAGGAACAGCATAAGAATGGAATGGAGCGACTATTTGGAAGTGCTAGGTGTAACAGAATGATGGAGGGACGTCAGGACAGGGTCTGATCACCAGCTGGAGATCCTTGCCTTTTCAGGAATGAGGGACATTTGAGGCTTTTGAGAAAGGAATGGAACCCTAAAAGACGTCTACGTTGCCCAGAAGGAGGGAAATGAGAGTGGACTCTGGCCACCCATGGCCTAAACTCCTCTTCAACTTCTTTGGCAGCCTCTTGACCTGCAGGCTCCTCTTTTCCTAGGAACGGTGGACAGTCTTGTGGGGCCAGCAGTCTGGGCATTCTCCCAGTTTGTCATCTTTTGGGGGGTGCAGCCTGCTTCAGGACCTACGGAAGGTCATGGCTTTAGAGAGGCAGGGCCAGAGGCTGGGCACTCTGGACTCTTTTCCAACCCCACTTAACCTGAAAGGTTCCGAACAGAGGAATGAGGCCAGGAAACTACTTGAAGAGACACAAGACACTCGTGTTGTGCCTTCAGACTCCTAGGGCCACAGCAGACCCTCCACCAAGTCTGGGGAGGTAAAGACTCTTTCTGTTCCACTTCTAAACTTCCCTCGCATGTGTGGATCCAATTGTTCAGATAGTTCCTACCACCTCTGAGTCCTAACAGAGACCTACAGTAACGGTCCACCCCAAGCAATGTGGCGAAAAACAAAGTCACAACCAGACAGCTCGCTTCTCCCTCCAGGGGTCCATGGCACCCAGGCTTCTGCCACATGAAGTCACTACTTCCCGATACCCACCCTGATCCAATACTGTTTTGACTCAAATTATTCAGTATTTCTCATCTGTTGGTATTATTTCCAAAATTATCCTTTTAAGTTTATTTTGAGAGAGACAGTGCGACTGGGAGAGGGGCAGAGAGAGGAGACAGAATCCTAGGCAGGTTCTGTGTTGCCAGTGCAGAATCTGACATGGGGCTTGAACTCCTGAAACCACGAGACCAGGACCTGAGCTGAAACCAAGACTTGCATGCTTAACAGACTGAGCCGCCAGGCATTCCCCTAAATTCTTTAAAAATAATGTCCTTTTAGGGGGCGAGGGTGGTCAAAAGAAGGATGAAGTAGTGGAGGAGTACCATCTATTTTACATGCTGGCAGAAAAGACCTGACTACAGGCAATTGAACATGAAATGTACAGTTGACCTTTGGACAACATGGGTTTGAACTGCACAGGCCCACTTACAGACTTTTTGCAATAAATACAGTAAAGTACTAGAAATGTACTTTCTCTTAGGATTTTCTTAACCTTTTCCCTAGCTTACTGTAAGAATACAACATATAATACATATAACACATGACATGTGTTAACTGTTATTGGTAAGACAACAGCAGACTTAAAATTTGGGGGGAATCAAGAGTTCTACATGGAATTTTTTCAACTGTTCACAGGGCTCAGAATTCCTAACCACTGCATTATTCAGGAGTTAACTGTATTATCTAAAGTAACAAAAAGATGAACAGAAGCACTAAAAGTAATAATAAAAGAACACATTTCACGGTAGTGGGTAGCAGCTGGAAGTGATCTAGATTTCTGTTCTTTCCCGATTGTTACTCAGTGGATTCTAATGCCTGTGAACCGTAAGCAGAAGTATAAAATTGAATTCACGTTATAACTACCTGATGACCTGAAACAGAAACAGTTCCTGCTTTGGAGGGAGTGGCTAGGGCAAAGGACTTTCTGTGTAATAGCACGCATTGTACTTGGGCTTGCTTTCACGTATATATTCTTACTTAAAAATTAAAAAAGACTTGCAACCTTCAGTTTTGTCAGATTCTTAAAGCCTGAACATTCTGGCCACACTAATGATTATAGGAAACCATAATCACAGCAGTTTCACTGGAAATTCTACCAGATTTATACCCTTATTATGGATTTCAGCTGACCTAGAAGCGGCGATGACGGATGTGATCTCCTCCATTTCCCTGTAGCACAGGAATCTGGGCACTCACGGTCTCACTTTTTATTTCGAACATTTTTAAACATTTCTATAAGTGGGTAGAATGGAATAATATAATGAGTCCTTGGATACTTATTGTCTGGTTTTAACAATGAATAACATTTTAATATATTTCTCCATCTATTTTGTTCTGTGTTAGCTGAAGTATTTTAAGGTAAATGTCAGACACATGACATTTTACCTCCAAATATATGTGTATGCCTTTTTTAAAAAAAATTGGCATTTCTCACATAAGGACAATGTCCTTATTTCTAAGATTTATAGTAATGCCTTAAGTTTCATCTAATATCCTATTCCTATTCAAAGTTCCCCAGCTGTCCCCAAAACCTCTTTCATCAAACCAGGGTCCAATAAATGATCACACATTCGAGTAATTTGATATTCTACCACTTAAAGCTCTCCCCCCCTCCAAGAGAGACTTATGGAGGGATAATAAACAAACTGGATATAGTGGATTCATACAACCTAAGTTTGGACATTTGCATATGCCCATGAAACCGTCATTACAGTCAAGGTAATAAACCTGTCCATCACTCAAAGTTTCCTTATGCCCTTTTATCTTAATATAACTTAATGTCAAGTTGGCTAACATACAGTGTGTACAGTGTGCTCTTGGCTGTGGGGTTAGGTTTCTGAGGTTCATTGCTTACACACAACACCCAGTGCTCCTCCCAACACCTGCCCTTCTTAGTGCCTGTCACCCATTTTCCCTCTCCCCTCCCCCCTCGTGGCACCCCAACACTATCAACCCTCAGTTTGTTCTTCATACTTAAGGGTCTGTTATGGTTTCCTCCCTTACTCTCTGTAACTATTTTTTCCCCTTTCTATCCCTCATGGTCTTCTGTTCAGTTTCTCAAGATCCACATATTAGTGAAAACCTTTGGTATCTGTCTTTCTCTGGCTGACTTATTTCATCCAGCATAATACCTTCCAGTTCCATCCACGTTGCTACAAATGGCAGTATTTCATTCTTTCTCGTTGTTAAGTAGTATTCCATTGTATACATAAACCACATCTTCTTTATTCATCAGTTGATGGACATGTAGGCTCTTTCCGTAATTTGGCTGTCTGTGAAAGCGCCACTATAAACATTTTGTTTCATGCTTGTGTACATGTGTGTGTATGTACTCACACCCAGGAAGTCATCTATGGGGTCACGTTTGGGCACCTTGTGAATATCTGCAACTACTTTAGAATCTATTAATGACTATTAACTAGATAAATGCACTAGGAGTTTAAAAACTGGTGATTTTCTGGGATGCCTGGGTGGCTCAGTTGGTTAAACGACTGACTTCAGCTCAGGTCATGATCTCACAACTCATGGATTCGAGCCCCATGTCAGGCTCTGTGCTAACAGTTCGGAGCCTGGAGCCTGCTTTGGATTTCTGTGTCTCTCTCTCTTCTCCCCGGCTCTCTGTCTCCATGTCTCTGTCTCTCTGTCTCATTCTCTTGCTCTCTTTCTCTCAAACATTTTTAAAAAACTGGTTATTTTCTAATTCTATGTTTGTTAACTGGAACAATTGTGTCAAGAACTTTCATCAGTTTGATCTCTCTGATTTCCCTGAAATATAATTTACACAAGAAAAGCAAGATGAACTAGTTATTTTGCTTTAATTATCAATGTTTAAAGTCATTCTATCCTAGCTGCCTCTAATGATGACGAATGAGATTTCCTCCTTCCCTCTCTCCCTCTTGTAATCCTAAAGAATTTTAGGGATTCAATGTGTTTCAAGCCCTCGGAGTCATTCTTTTCAGTATGCAAAGTGCCATATTAATCAGTGAAAGCCCCCTTGAGTTGCTTTTTAGAGAAGAAAAAATCAGGTTTTTAAAATAATTATTATATGTATTACATGGGAAATTTTTATTCATGGCTGTTAGAAGCCAGAAAAAAATAAGAGTGGTGAACTCAGAATTACCTTCCAAAGTAAAAGTATGTGAAGAGAGGGTAAAGGATTAGGAAGAAGCTATAAGAAATGTCAGACCTGGCAGGGATGGGAAAGAATTGGATATAAGCACATCAAAGAGCAAACACAAGTAGCTGCAGGATCGTACGTACAATATACATGGAATTTTTACGCTGTTGTTCGTAAGCTGTATTTTGACATCTACACGTGATCCACATATCCTTCCAACCAAAGGGAAGAGGAGACTGAGAAAGACTGGCTTGATTCTCCTAAAAATTCTTAGGAATGTGCACAGCCACTGCCATGGCCCCCTGTCACAGACGCCCGTCTGGAGGTCCCACTTCTGTAGACCACCTTGTCCTTTAACTCCGTGCCTGGCTCTGGAGTCCTTGCTTATTTGGAAATGGCTTTCAATGTTTTCTGTAATGTTTGTTAGTTCCATCAATTAGGGTTATTCTACGTTCAGGGGATAAAAATTTAAGGAATTCTGTTGTATTCCCCAGAATATTGTCTGTTTTACTGTCTACTGTTTTGCCAATGGAGCAGGACAAATCACCCAAACCAAAGGGATTCAAAACACAAGGTACTTGTAATATTAGTTGGCCTTTCTTTTATTTAATTCAAGTGACTGGCAAGCATGGATTGCCTAGAAACTCACTTTAAAGGGGGATTTTTCTTTTTTTTTTTTTCCTTTGGAATCCTATTTATTTTATATTTTACTTATTTTAAAGTTAGTTAACATACAGTGCAGTATTGGCTTCAGGAGTAGAACCCGCTGATTTATCACCTCCATACACCTAGTGCTCATTCCAACAGGTGCCTCCTTAGTGCCCAGCACCCAGTCTTCCCTTCTCCCATCCCCACCATCCACCCTCCGTTTGTTCTCTGTACTTAAGTTTCCTATGGTTTGACACCCTGTTTTTATTTTTCCTACCTTTCCTTTATGATCATCTATTAATTTCCTTAAATTCTATGAATGAGTGAGATCATGTGATATCAGTCTTTCTCTGACTTATTTCACTTGGCATAATGCCTTCCAGTTCCAACCATGTGGTGGTAGTGCTGGGGTGTGTGTGTGTTACATGCCACATCTTCCTAGTAGACAAATAGACTTTAAAAAAAATTTTAATAGTTATTTTGAGGGAGAGAGAGTGTGAGCAGAGGGGGACAGAGAGAGAGAGGGAGACGCAGAATCCAAAGAAGTTTCCAGGCTCTGAGCTGTCGGCACAGAGCCTGACATGGGACACAAACTCACAAACTGTGAGATCATGACCAAAGCCAAAGTCCGATGCTTAACTGACTGAGCCACACAGGCACCCAAAAACACAATTTTAAAATGTAGAAAGTGAAATTTAAAAAGTTTTCTATTGGTAAATGTTATTAAAAATATATTCTTAAAGTCACCAAAGCGAGAATTCACAATGACAAATTAAATTCCACTCTTCCTATATGTAAGCATTAAAGCTTTAACATTGCATTTATGTTAGCATTCAATAGTTAAACTTTATGAATTATTACTAAGGGAATAGTAAATATTGCTCTATCAAAGATACGGGCAACTCAGTGTCTACAGAAATCTGTAAAAATGTATGCATGAGACGGGAGGCCAAAGGTAGAAAGCCACCTCCCTACCTTTTGTTTTCTTTTTAAAAAATTTATTTATAGTTTATTGTCAAGTTGGTTTCCATATAACGCCTACTGATCTTCCCCACAAGTGCCCTTCTCCATGACACTCACCCCCTCTCCCCTTTCTCTCTCCCTCCTCATCCCTCCATTTGTTTTCAGTATTCAAGAGTCTCTCATGATTTGCGCCCCTCTCTCTCCACAACTCTTTCCCCCTTCCCCTCCCTATGGTCCTCTGTTAGGTTTCTCCTGTTAGACCTATAAGTGCAAACATATGGTATCTGTCCTTCTCTGCCTGACTTATTTCGCTTAACATGACACCCTCGAGGTCCATCCACTTTCCTACAAATGGCCATATTTCATTCTTTCTCATTGCCATATAGTACTCCATTGTGTATATATACCACATCTTCTTGACCCATTCATCTGGTGATGGACATTTGGGCTCTTTCCATGTTTTGGCTATTGATGAAAGTGCTGCTATGAACATTGGGGTACATGTGCCCCTATGCATCAGCACTTCTGTATCCCCTGGGTAAATCCCTAGCAGTGCTATTGCTGGGTCATAGGGGAGTTTCATTGTTAAAATTTTTAGGAACCTCCACACTGTTTTCTCAGAGTGGCTGTACCAGTTTACGTTCCCACAACAGTGTAGGAGGGTGCCCGTTTCTCCACATCCTCGTCAGCATCTATACTCTCTTGAATTGTTCATTTTAGCCACTCTAACTGGTGTGAGGTGGTATCTCAGTGTGGTTTTGATTTGCATTTCCCTGATGCTGAGTGACACTGAGCTTCATTTCATGTGTCTCTTGGCCATCTGGATGTCCTCTTCAGAGAAGTGTCTGTTCAAGTCTTCTGCCCATTTCTTCACTGGATTATTGGTTTTTCAGGTGTGGAGTATGGTGAGTTCCTTGTAGATTTTGGATACTAGCCCTTTATCTGATATGTCATTTGCAACTATCTTTTCCCATTCTGTCAGTTGCCTATTAGTTTTCTTGATTGTTTCCTTTGCAGTGCAGAAGCTTTTTATCTTGATGAGGTCCCAATAGTTCATTTTTGCTTTCATTTCACTTGCCTTTGGGGATGTGTCGAGTAGGAAATTGCTGAGATTGTGGTCAGGGAGGCTGTTTCCTACTTTCTCCTCTAGGATTTTGATGGTTTTTCTGTCCCACATTCAGGTCTTTCATCCATTTTGAGTTTATTTTTGTGTATGGTGTAAGGAAGTGGTCTAGTTTCATTCTTCATGTTGTTGTCCAGTTCTCCCAGCACCACCTGCTAAAGAGGGTGTCTTTTTTCCATTGGATACTCTTTCCTGCTTTGTCAAAGATTAATTGGTCATACATTTGTGGGCCCAGTTCTGGGTTCTCTATTCTATTCCATTGGTCTATGTGTCTGTTTTTGTGCCAATACCATACTGTCTTGATGATGACAGCTTTGTAGTAGAGGCTAAAGTCTGGGATTGTGATGCCTCCTGTGTTGGGTTTCTTTTTCAATATTACTTTGGCTATTCGGGGTCTTTTGTGGTTCCATACAAATTACAGGATACTTTGTTCTAGCTTTGAGAAGAATGCTGGTGGAATTTTGATGGGATTGTACTGAATGTGTAGATTGCTTTGAATAATCATGTCATTTTCGTGAACATGGGATGGTTTTCCATTTCTTGGTGTCTTCTTCAATTTCCTTCATAAGTTTTCTTGATTTCTCTTTCTGTTGCTTCATTTTTGGTGTATATAAATGCAATTGATTTCTGTACATTAATTTTGTACCTTGCAACTTTACTGAATTCATGGATCAGTTCTAGAAGGCTTCTGGTGGAGTCTGTTGGGTAGAGTATCCTGTCATCTGCGAAAAGTGAAAGTTTGACTTCTTCTTTGCCATTTCTGATGCCTTTTATTTCCTTTTGTTGTCTGATTGCTGATGCTAGGCCTTCCAGAACTATGGTAAACAACAGTGGTGAGAGTGGACACCCCGTCGTGTTCCTGATCTCAGGGAAAGCTGTTTTTCCCCATTGAGGATGATATTAGCTGTGAGCTTTTCATGAAATACTTTTATAATGTTTAAGTAAGTTCCTTCTATTCCGACTTTCTCAAGGGTTTTTATTAGGAAAGAGTGCTGCATTTTGTCAAATGCTTTTTCTGCATCTATCGACAGGATCATATGGTTTTTATCTTTTCTTTTGTTAATGTGATGTATCACATTGATGAATTTGCAAATATTGAACCAGCCCTGTAACCCAGGAATGAATCTCACTTGATCATGATGGATGATTCTTTTTATATGCTGTTGATTGGGTATTTTTGCATCTGTATTCATTAAGGAGATTGGCCTGTAGTTTCCTTTTTTTTTTTTTTTTCTGGTGATGCTGGCTTCGTAAAATGAATTTGGAAGTTTTCCTTATATTTCTATTTTTTGGAATAGTTTGAGAAGAATGGGTGTTAACTCTGCCTTAAATGTCTGGTAAAATTCCCCTGGGAAGTCATCTGGCTCTGGGCTCTTATTCATTAGGAGATTTTTGATAATGGATTCAATTTCTTCGTGGATTATCAGTCTATTCATACTTACTATCTCTTCTCCTTTGAATTTTGGTAGTGCGTGTATGTTTAGGAATTTGTCCATTTCTTCTAGATTTTCCAGTTCCTTGGCATATAGTTTTTCATAGCAGTCTCTAATGATTGCTTGTATTTCTAAGGGATTGGTTGTTATAGATCCATTTTCCTTCATGATTTTGTCTATTTGGGTGTTCTCTCTTTTCTTGCTAAGGAGCCTGGCTAGAGGTTTATCAATTTTGTTTATTTTTTCAGAAAACCAACTCTTGGTTTCATTGATCTGCTCAACTGACTTTTTTCTTGGATTCTATATTGTTTATTTCTGCACTGATCTTTATTATTCCTTTTCTTCTGGGTTTGGGGTGCTCTTGCTGCTCCCCTTCTAGTTCTATTAGGTGCTCTGTGAGATTTTGAATTTGCGCTTTTTCTTGTTTGTTGAAATAGGCCTAGATTGCAGTATACGTTCCTCTTAGGACTGCCTTTGCTGCATCCCAGAGAGTTTGGATTGTTGTATTTTCATTTTCATTTGTTTCCATATATTGTTTTAATTTCCTCTCTAATTGCCTGATTAGCCAAATCATTCTTTAGTAGGGTGGTTTTCAATCTCCACATTTTTGGAGGTTTTCCAGACTTTTTCCTGTGGTTAATTTCCAGTTTCACAGCATTGTGATCTGAAAGTGTGCATGGTATGATCTCAATTCATTTGTATTTATGAAGGGCTGCTTTATTCCCCAGTATGTGACCTGTCTTGGAGAATGTGTCATGCACACTCGTGAAGGTGAATTTCCTAGATTCAAGAGGCTGAGTTCCAAATATATCTATCAATTCCATCTGTTCCAATGTGTCTTTCAGGTCCATAGTTCCTTTCGTGATTTTCTGTCTGGTTGATCTATCCATTGCTGTCAGTGGAGTATTAAAGTCCCCTGCAATTAGCACATTCTTATCAATAAGATTGTTTCTGTCTGTGATTAATTGTTTTATATATTTGGGAGCTCCCAAATTTGGCTCATAGATGTTTATAATTGTTAGCTCTTCCTGATGAAGAGACCCTGTAATTATTATATAATGTCCTTCTTCATCTGTTGTTACTGCCTTTACTTTAAAGTCCAGTTTGTCTGATATAAGTATGGCTACTCAGCTTTCTTTTGACTTTCAGTCGCATGATAGATATTTCTCCATCCCTTACTTTCAATCTGAAGGTGTCTTCAGGTCTAAGATGAGTCTCTTCTAGACAGCAAATAGATGGATTTTGTTTTTTTTATCCATTCTGCTACCCTGTGTCATTTGGTTGGAGCACTCAGTCCATTTTCATTCAGTGTTATTATTGAAAAATGTGGGTTTAGATTCATTGTGTTCTCTGTAGAGTTCATGCTTGTAGTAGTGTCTCTGGTACCTTGTATTCCTCTTTACATTTCCCTCATAGAGTCCCTCTTAGGATTTCTTGTAGGGCTGGTTTTGTGGTGATGAATTCTCTCAATTTTTGTTTATTTGGGATCACCTTGATCTCTCCTTCTATTTTGGATGACAGACTCGCTGGATAAAGGATTCTTGGCTGCATGTTTTTTCTGTTCATCACATTGAAGATTTCCTGCCATTCCTTCCTGGCCTGCCAAGTTTCAGTAGATAGGTCTGTAACCACTCTGCTAGGTTTCCCTTTGGATGTTAGGACTCTTTTATCTCTAGCTGCTTTTTGAATTCTCTCTTTTTCTTTCTATTTCACCAGTTTCACTATGACATGTTCTGACAAAGGTGAATTCAATACTTTTAACAGGTTTCTTTGCACCTCATGGATTTCAATATCTGTTTCTTTCCCCAGATTTGGGAAGTTCTCAGTTATAATTTGGCAGGCACCCTTTCAGGACATTTTTCTCTTTCTTCTTCAGGAACTTCTGTGATACTGATATTGTTGTGTTTGATTGTATCACTCAGGTCTCGAATTCTCCTTCCCTGCTCCTGTATCAATTTCTTTGGTGGGGGGGGGGCGCGGAGGGCTTCGTCTTTTTCTATAACTGTGTCTTCTAATTCACCTGTTCCCTCTGACTCTTCAATCTGTGCAATGGCCACCTCCGTTTTATTATGCACCTCATTTATAGCCTTTTTTTTTTTAACTCGTAACAGTTATTTTGAAGGTCCCTAGTCTTTGTATCAATAGCTTCTCTGATGACTTCTATGCGTTTTTCAAGTCCAGTGATTAATTTTATGACAATTGTTCTAAATTCTTGTCAGTTATGTTGCCAATGTCTGTTTTGAGCAGTTCTGTCGCTGTGATTTCTTCCTAGAATTTCTTTAGAGGAGAGTTCTTTCATTTTGTTATTTTGGCTAGCTTTCTCTCTTGTCAGTTTTAAAAGCTCATTTTGCACTGTGTGCCTGTTAGGATTGCTCTATTAAAGGAGGTTCTTGGACTGTCCAGGGCCTGTCATTTCAGGAAGTGTTTTTTTAATGTTGTCTCTCAGTATGTCTTTTTATGCCTTTGATTATTTTATTTCCCTACTCAGTGATATTTGGGACTCTCCACCATATGTATTTTGGCCTGTTTCTTGAGGTATCCCTGAAAAAAAAAAAAAACAGACAAACACACAGGGAACAAAAGCATGCAAACGCACTGACAAATCAAATAAGCAAACCAAAAGGGGAAAGAAAGAACAGAAAAGGAAAGAAAGGGAAGAAGGGGGGGACAGAAATAACCAAAGACAAAGGGCAGTCTGAGGGCATAAAACCTGTGGAGCAGGGAGATAAGAATGAGATAAGGGAAAATATATCTGGATGGTAAGAATTGATCTATTTCCCGGACTCCAGAGGAGAAAAGGTGAAAAGAAGAAAGTAGAGAGGGGGGGAAAAAAAAAACAAAAACAAAAACGGGAGGAAAAAGGGAGGGGCAGCTCTCCAGTGCGGATGGGCATGGTTTGGTGTAGGTAGGTCTGGTGTCTGGCACAGCTCTCCGAGGCCCCTCCATAGTGGTTATGGGGAGAAGAATGGCGGTGCCCCAACCCCCTCCTCAGACAATACACTGCAAGCCACTCTCTTGAGTCTGATCTCCTCATCCTGGGGGGCAGGGGGCAAGTTGCTTTTCTTCCACCTTGTTTCCAAGTCCTAGTCCATGCACTTTAATGCTACTGCCACAGAGGAAATGTCCTTCCGCAGGTGGGTGACTTTCTAGCCAGAATGAGTAAGGGGACCAGGGAGCCAGCTTTTCCCTGCCTCTGCCTGGAGTCAGCAAGCTGGTGGGCCTGAGGAAGAACAACCCCACTGAGGGGGACGAATTTCTCTCCCTGGTCCAGCTGCTATATATGGGAAGGCAGTGTCTCTCCATCCCGGGCCTTGGTCTCTTCCCTCTCCAGATACCACTCTATGAGCATTTTCAGTCTCTCTCTTCCCCTCAGCTCGTGGCCACTCTGCACTGCCGTTCCATTCATGGCCCTCCACGGCCCTGTGCCACCTCTGTACACACTGCCCTCCGGGTCTCTGCACCACCGCTCTGGGTGGTCTCCCCTGTGTTGGGCTGGTGCCCCAGAGCCTCCGACCCCAGTTTGCAGGCACTCGGGCATCTATGAGGCTGTCCTCTATAAGGACTCTGTGCGTACACTTCCCATTCTTGCAGATCAGAGTACCGTAGCTTTAGTCCTTCTCAGTTTGATAGTTGCAGGTGAAGATTGCAGAGCTCCTTGCTCCTCGCTCCTCTGCCATCTTGCCCCTCCTTCACCACCTCACTTCCTAAGTGGGTAGTCAGCTTTATCTGATGGCCCCTGGACAAGTGTAGATCTCTTCTTTAAAAACCTATGATTTTTCCATGAGCATTTATATCTGTATATGACAATCGTGATTTTAAATATTAGTTCAGTGGGTTTTCAAACACAATGATCCATTAACAGAAGGCTTTACTAAATTAAATAATTCACCTGAAAGAAATTTAGGACCTCTAGATTTGCCCACTAGGCTAATATACAAAAATCTAGGGGGTGGGAACAGTTATTCTGATTTAAATGTATGCCCATTGCTGGGTCAGTATTTGTGAGCAGGAAGATGGAGTAATATGATGTGGACCAGGCCACATCTTAGCACATAACACTATGAGTTAGGAGAGCATGATGGAGAGGCCCACCGAGACCCCCATAATAGAAATGAAGGAAAAACATTTTTTGAGTTAATATTCATTTTATTTTTTTATTTTCCCTTCCTTTTTACTTTTTATATTCTATTTTTATATTTTTATTATAGTTTATTGTCCAGTTGGTTTCCATATAACACACAATGATCTGCCCTACAAGTGCCCTCCTCCATGACCATCACCCCTCTTCCCCTCTCCCCTTCCCTCTTCAGTCCTCACTTTGTTTTCAGTATTCAAGAGTCTCTCGTGATTTGCCTCCCTCCCTCTCCCTAATTCCCCTCCTTCCCCTTCCCATGGTCCCTTGTTAGGTTTCTCCTGATAGACCTATGAATGAAAACATATGATATCTGTCCTTCTCTGCCTGACTTATTTCACTTAGCACGACACCCTCAAGGTCTATCTACTTTGCTACAAATGGCCATATTTCATTCTTTCTCATTGCCATGCAGTATTCCATTGTATAGACAAACCACAACTTCTTGATTCATTCATCAGGTGATGGACATTTAGGCTCTTTCCATGTTTTGGCTATCGTTGACAGTGCCGCTATGAACACTGGGGTACATGTGGCCCTATGCATCAGCATTTCTGTATCCTCTGAGTAAATCCCTAGCAGTGCTATTGCTGGGTCATAGGGGAGTTCTACTGATAGTTTTTTGAGGAACCTCCACACTGTTTTCCAGATGGCTGCACCGATTTACATTCCCACCAACAGTGTAGGAGGGTGCCCGTCTCTCCATACCCTCGCCAGCATCTATAGTCTCTTGATTTGTTCATTTTAGCCACTCTGATGGGTATGAGGTGGTATCTGAGTGTGGTCTTGATTTGTATTTCCCTGATGCTGAGTGATGCTGAGCATCGTTTCATGTGCCTGATGGCCATCTGGATGTCCTTGCCAGAGTCCAGCTCCACCAGGTCCAGGGCTTCCTGAAGGATGGATGGTGTCGACAAAAGAGAGTGAGATAGCCTTGGCTTCTTTCTTTCTGATCATCAGGCAGGCTACTCTCCCCTGACCGAGTCAGTTTTATTTATTGAAAAAGTGTATGGGGTACAAAACAGAAGTGGCAATTGCCTTAGATAATGATTTTTGGTAACAAATTCTTTGGTATGTAAAAATTTCCCAGAACATAGATAGGTGGAAGACTCATGCATAACCTTTATCAATAGGTGACTTGATGTTTATCATATGGGAGAGGAAGGGATCTTTTGCATTCAAATACAAGGCAAAGTTTTTAGCACAGCAAAGGCAAGAGTTAGGTTTTTGTGAGCAGGGGCCAATAGCCTGTTTTCCAGGGGAAGAAAAACAGGTTTCCTCAGGAAATGTAACATTTGCTCCTATAATCACAAAAGAAGAAACTCCTATAACAAGTTTTTTCAAAGGTACAATTCACATATTTTTAGCATAAGAAGGCAAGTCACTCCTGATATCAGTCAGTCAGACACCTTGGGCGTCGGTGCTCAAGCAGAAATTGAGTGGGGGTAGGTGCCAGTCGCCATCTGACAGTGGGAGGCCTTGCAAACCCACCTTGCCTCACAAGGAGATTTTTCCTCACCTTATGAGTTCAGAGAGACCCAGCTTCCAGCATGTCCTCTTTGGAGAAGTGTCTATTCATGTCTTCTACCCATTTCTTCACTGGACTACTCATTTTTTGGGTGCGCAGTTTGATGAGTTCCTTGTAGATTTTGGATAATAGTCCTTTGGCTGATATGCCATTTGCAACTATTTTTTTTTCATCCTGTCAGTTGCCTATAAGGTTTTTTTTTTTTTAACTAGGTACTTTAATCCTAGCAAGTAGATAATTACCCATTTTACAGATGGTGCACTTGAAGTATGGAGAGTTTAAGTAACTTCTCTGAGGATTCAGGGCGAGTAAGTGACAAAGCTGGGATTCAAACCGAGGCTGTCCAGAACTCAAGCTCTTAATCACTATTTGATATGGTTGTGATCTTTCATCATTCAAATGTCCATCCATTCATTCATCCATTCAGTAGTTATCTATTGAGTGCTTCCTGTATGCCACACAAGTATTCTGGGCATTGTAGATAGAAAAATAAGACCAGAACTCTTCCCTTAAAGTGGAATCTAGTGAACATTTTCTCCTTGACAGACTTCTTCTCAGGACATTTCAACCAACCTTTTTAACTTTGTCCCATTCTGAAGTCTCCAGCCCACTCTTTTAGATCTTAAACTTTTCTGGGGCCCAAACAATACTGGCAACACTTACCTCCACAACAGACCAGGAGGACCCACTGGACCCACATCCGAGTCCTGGCTTAAGCAGAGTGAACCATCTAGAAGACGGAAGAGGGAGTAAAATCCCCCCACTCTGCTATCAGAACCGTGGAGGGAAACCAGGGAAGGTATGCCCCAAGCAGTGTGTGGGGTATTTAATCTTGTACCTATTCTTACTCTTCCCAAATCCTTCTCCGTGAGAGGCCTGTGGCATTATTTCAAATTTGCAAATGAGAAAACAAACTCATTGAAGTTAAGTGGCTTTTTGAAGATCAACCAACTAGTTAAGTAGTAAAGATTACATTTGAATTGAAGAATAATTTGACCAGGGATTGATGCTCTCACCCCTATGGCAGGTGCTTCAAGGCTTCCACGTTTGCTGGAGTTGGCTCACGCAACCTGGTGAGAGCTGACTGTGGTAGAGTCCCTTCCCTAGGGAATGTCGTGGTCCCACAAGACAAGGGAAGGCAACCCAGCTTTGTACACGTATGTGACATTCCTCACGACTCTAACACAAGACCACCCAATCAGACCGTATGTCTGTATGTCACCATATATAGGAGACAAAAAAGTAGAAATTTTATACAAGGCTACCCCCCACTGCTCTTGGGGCTCAGTTTTTCGGGGAGGAACACACTGAGCCTGTGGCAGCACAAATAAAGTTGCTTCCTAGAAGGAAAAGCCTCATTGTCATGACTTTCTGTGCAAACCTCAGTCCCATTATGTGATTATGTGCATCTCCTCCAATTCCAAGTTCAGTGATAGCCTGTAGGTAGTTTGAAATCAGCCATGGAGAGGAGAGCTGACGCCACAGAAAGTGGTGGATGCTACAAATCAAGGCTTTCTTTGGTCCAGATTGTGGAACACTTACCTGCACCCCTGTGGGATCTGTTAAATGGGGAACAGCCACGCCTCGTAGCTAGTCTGCATGCTGGAGCGAGGGAGAGTTAGATGAAGAGGGAGGGCCAGCCAGGTAGTAACCAAGTACACCAGTCTAAAAGGACTCTAAACCAAAGGCCAGCAAATTTTTCTGTGAAGGGCCAGATAGCAAATGACTTAGTTTTTGCTAGCCATGTATTTGTCTTTGTTTTAATTTTGCAAACCTTTACAAAGGTTAAAGCCATTCTTCTCTCACAGGCTGTGTAAACACAGGCTGCGGACTCGGTTTGGCTTGCAGCCATTCGTTTGCTGACCCCTGCTGTAAACTAGTACCAGATCTAGAAAAGCCAAACCTATTTGTTTCAATTACTCTTTAAAAAAAAAAAAAAAAGCATTCTTTGTGGTTGGAAGGAATACTGTTGTCATCAGCTCAGAGTACTGCAACACCACCTGCCTACCCACTAAAGGACATTAGCCTGATCCCAAACTGCCTTCTGAGTAGAGCAGAGGGTTTTTTGTTTATTTTTATTTGAGATAGAGCATGTGAGCCAGTGAGAGAGGCAGAGGAAGAGAGAGAGAATCAAGCAGATTCCACACAGCACAGAACCCGACGTGTGGCTCAATTTCACCCTTTTGGGATCATGACCTGAGCCCAAATCAAGAGTCAGACTCTCAACCGACTGAGCCACCCAGGCGCCCCAGAGCCAATCTTTTTAACCACAGAACTTTTATTTGGCTCAGTGGGGTACGCGACTTTGAGCGCCAGAATCCCTTTTTTCAGGAAGTGGACTAGAAAAGGAGGCATAGAGACCTACTTTCATTGGACGCAGAGTAAGGGAGGGTAGAGAGGAGCTGCCGGGTGTCAGGCCGCACAGAGGCTGCTCCTCCTTGTCCAGCACGCTGACAAAAGCTCCGCGAGGCTTGTGAATGACCTATGTTGGGAGTTGCTCCTCTTCGCCTCCCGCAGGGCCCTGTGGTGAGAAGTCAGGCACGGGTTTAGGTGAACACCGAGGAGGGACATAGACAAGGCAAATGCACACACACAAGCTCTTTGATCTTGGGGAACATAGTGGAGAGAGGATACTTGAGGGTGTGATTCTAAAATCGATCCTATTGCCAGGACGGAGGTAGTAGAATTACCCTGGAGGACTATGCAGAAAGATACAGATTACTGAGCATCACTCGGGAAATGTCTTATCCGGGTTGATCAAAAGTTAGATCCGGCAATCCACGTCTTCCAAAGGCTTCTCAGGTACCTGTGGCCCGCAGGCTCATGGGGGACGATGGCTCTGAAAGTGCCCTGTTAGGAGAAAGCATTAGTTCTCAGAGTGTGGCCTGCAGTGGTCTGGAGATGTTTGGGTAGTTCTCAAAGGAAAACACTTAAACTTTCTGTTACATTTCATAAATGTGAAATGAAATACATTCCTTCAGACCCCTCCTTAGGCTATTTTAAGGTGGGTTTCTATCACCTGTTTAAAAAAAAGTCATCTTGAATACAAAGGACTAAAACCATGAAAGAATTTACATAATTGTCAGGCAAATTTATGATCTTCCCAAAACTCCTCTATATTTTTTATAAAGATTACTTTCTAAAAGGTGATGCATGAATTCTCATGAGTCAGTTAATACTTTTTAAATTTTTAATTTTAGTGTAGATAACCTGCAGTGTCTATTAGATTCAGGTATACAACATAGGGATTCACCAACTATGCGTTACTCAGTGCTCATCATGGTGTGTGTGCTCTCAATCCCCACCACCTGTTTCACCCATCCCCCACCCACCTCCCCTCTGGCAACCACCAGGTTGCTCTCTATACTTAAGAGTCTGTCTCTTTCTTTCTTCATTTGTTGTCTTAAAGTCCACGTATGAGTGAAATCATATGGTATTTGTCTTTCTTTGACTTACTTCATTTATCCATCCATCCATGTTGTTGCAAATGGCATGACCTCTTCCCTTTTTATGGCTGCATAATATATGTATATGTACCACACTGTCTTTATCCATTATCTATTGATGGATACTTCGGTTACTTTCATAATTTGGCTATTGTAAGTAATACTACAATGCGCATAAGGGTGCATTTCTCTTTTTGAATTAGTGTTTTCCTATTCTTTGGGTAAATACCCAGTAATTAAATAACTTGGTCATATGGTAATTCTAGTTTTAAATTTTTAAGGAAACTTCATACTGTTTTCCACAGTGGCAGCTGCACCAGTTTGCATTCCCACCAACAGCACAAAAGAGTTCTTTTTTCCTCACATCCTTGCCAACACTGGTTTCTTGTGTTTTTGATTTTAGCTATTTCTACGGGGGTGAGGTGATAGCTATTGTGGTTTCAGTTTGTATTTCCCTGGTGATTAGTGATATTGAGCATCTTTTTATGTGTCGATTGTTCTTCTGTATGTCATCTTTGGAGAAATGTCTATTCATGTCTTCTGCCCATTTTTTAATTGGATTATTTTTTGGGTATTATAGAAGTTCTTTATACATTTTGGATATATATGTATACATATATATATATATCTCCAAACATACATATGTACCTGTGTAAGTGTATATACAAGCATGTACACAGGTACATATACACACAGATAAACACAAGGATGAACACTAACATATACACATGTATATACATGCATATCTGTATACATATGTATTGAATATCTCATTGGCAAATATGTTCTTCCATTCAGTAGGTCGCTTTTAGTTTTGTTGATTGTTTACTACACAGAAGCATCAAAATATGATGTAGCCCTAATAGTTTATTTTTGCTTTTGTTTCCTTTGCTTCAGGAGACCATCTAGAAAAATGTTGCCACGACCAATGTCAGACACATAACTGCATGTGTTCTTTTTTAGGATTTTAAAGGTTTCAAGTCTCACATTTAGGCCTTTATTCTTTTTGAGTTTATAGTTGTGTGTGGTGTAAGAAAGTGGTCTAGTTTCATTCTTTTTTTATGTAGTTGTCCAGTTTCCCAACACCATTTGTTGAAGAGACCATCTTTTACCAATTGCATATTTTTGCTCCTTTTGTTGAGGATTAATGGGCCATATAATTGTGGGTGTATTTCTAGATTCTCTATTCTGTTGTATTAATCTATGTGTCTATTTTTTGTGACAGTATCATACTGTTTTGATTATTATAGGTTTGTAGTGTATCTTGAAGTCTAGGATAGTGATACCTTCCCTTTTCTTTTTTCTTTTTTTTTATTAATAGTTTATTACCAAGTTGGTTTCCATATAACACCCAGTACTCTTCCCCACAAGTGCCCCCCTCCATGACCATCACCCTCCCATCCCTTTCCCTCCTCCCTCTTCAGTCCTCAGTTTTTTCTCAGTATTCAAAAGTCTCTCATGATTTGCCTCACTCTCTCTCCCCAACTCTTTCCCCCACTTTCCCATTCCCATGGTCTCCTGGTAGGTTTCTCCTATTAGACCTATGAGTGACAAAATATGATACCTGTCCTTCTCTGCCTGACTTATTTCACTCAGCATGACTCCCTCTAGGTCTATCCATTTTGCTACAAATGGCCAGATTTCATTCTTCCTCATTGCCATGTAATACTCCATTGTACATATATACCACATCTTCTTGATCCATTCATCAGGTGATGGACATTTAGGCTCTTTCCATGATTGGGCTATTGTTGACAGTGCTGCTATGAACATTGGGGTACATGTGCTCCTATGCATCAGCACTTCTGTATCCCTTGGGTAAATCCCTAGCAGTGCTATTGCTGGATCATAAGGGAGTTCTATCGATAGTTTTCTGAGGAACCTCCACACTGTTTCCCAGAACAGCTGTACCAGTTTACATTCCCACCAACAGTGTAGGAGGGTGCCCGTCTCTCCACATCCTCACCAGCATCTATAGTCTCCTGATTTGTTCATTTCAACCACTCTGACTGGTGTGAGGTGGTACCTCAGTGTGGTTTTGATTTGTATTTCCCTGATGCTGAGTGACGCTGACCATCATTTCATGTGTCTGTTGGCCATCTGGATGTCCTCTTTCGAGATGTGTCTATTCATGTCTTCTGCCCATTTTGATACAATTGTAAATGGGATTTCCTTAATTTCTCTTCTACTTCATTATTAGTGTATTGATATGCAATGGATTATTGCATATTGATTTTGTAACCTGTCACCTTACTCTGTTTATCAGTTCTAGTAGTTTTTTGGTAGAGTCTTTAGGGTTTCCTATATAAAGAAGCATTCATCTGCAATAGTGAATATTTACTTCTTCCTCACAAATTTGGATGCCCTTTATTTCTTTTTGTTTTCTGATTTCTGTGGCTAGGACTTCCAATGCTATATTGAATAAAAATGGTGACATTTTATTGTGGACATCATTCTCTTATTCCTGATCTTAGGGGAAAATCTTTCAGGTTTTCACCATTGAGTATAATGTTTGCTGTGAGTTTTTCCTATATGGCCCTTATTATGTTCAGGTATGTTCCTCTAAACCTACTTTGTTGAGGGTTTTATCATGAATGAATATTGTACTTTGTCAAATGCTTTCTCTGCATCTTTGAAATAATCATATGCTTTTCATCCTTTCTCGTCCTCAAGCGATGTATCACATTGATTGACTTGCAAATATTGAGCCACTCTTGCCTCCTAGGAATAATCCCATTTGATGACGGCAAATAATTCTTTTAATGTATTGTTGGATTTGGTTTGCTAATATTTTGTGAGGGAATGTTCCATCTGTGTTTATCAGAGATCCTGGCCTGTAGTTTTCTCTTCTCTCTCTCTGCTTAATGTCTTTATCTGGTTTTCCTATAAGGGTACATCTGGTCTCAGAGAATGCATTTGGAAGTTTTCCTTCCTCTTCTCTTTTCTGGAATAGTTTGAGAAGAATAGGTCTTCACTCTTCTTTAAATGTTGCATAGAATTCACCTGTGAAGTCATCTTGTCCTGGGCCTTTTGTTTCTTGGGAATTGTTTTCTGTTACTGATTCAACTTCATTGCTGATAATCAGTCTGTTCAAAATTTCTATTTCTTTGTGATTTAGTTTTGGTAGATTGGATGTTTATGGGAATATAGCTGTTGCTCTTAGTATGTCCAATTACTTGTTTTGTAATTTTTCATTAGATTCTCTTGTAATTCTTGTATTTCTGTGCTGTTATTTCTGTACTTTTGTTTCTGATTTTGAGTCCTTTTCTTTTTTTTTTTTATGAGTCTGGCTAATGGTTTATCAGTTTTGTTGATTTTTCTCTAAGAACCACCTCCTGTTTTCACTGATTTCTTTAAATCTTTTTGTTGTTGTTGTTGTTAGTATCTCTTTCATTTACTTCTCCTCTAATCTTTACTTTTCCCTCTTTCTACCGGCATTTGACTTAGTTTTATCTTTTTCTGGCTCCTTTAGGTCTAAGGTTAGGTTGTTTTAGATTTCTCTTGCTTCTGAAGGTAGGCCTGATTTGCTAAAGTCTTCCCTTTTAGAACATCTTTTGCTGCATCCGAATGGTTTTGGACCATTGTATTTTCATTCTTATTAATCTCCATGGGTTTTTTCTATTTCCTCTTTGATTTCTTGGTTATCCTACTCATTGTTGAATAGCATGTTATTTAACCTCCAGATATTTGTGTCCTTTCCAAATGTTTTCTTGCGGTTGATTTCTAGTTTCAAAGTTGTGGTCAGAACAGATGCATGCTATGACTTCAGTCTTTTTAAATCTGTTGAGACTTTTTCTGTTGTCATCTCTTCTGGAGAATGTTAGTGTGCACTTGAAAAGAATGTGAATTCTGTTTTAGGATGGAATATTCTGAATATATCTGTTAGATCCATCTGGTTTAATGTGTCACATTTTCCTGGTTGATTTTCAGTTTGTATGACTTTTCCAGTTTTGTAAGTGGGGTGTTGAAGTCCCCTACTCTTAAAATATTACTGTCAATTACTTCCTTTAAGTTTATTATTCACTGCTTTATGTATGGGTGCTCCACATTGTGTGCATAAATATTTACCATTGTTAGATATTCTTGGTGGGTTGTTCCCCTCATGATTATGTAGTGCCCTGCCTTGTCCCTTAATGTCTGTTCTGTGCAATATTAGGATTGGTACCTTGGCTTTCTCTTCACTTCCATTTTTGATGATAAATGTTTTCCATCCCTTCATTTTGAATCTGCATGTGTCTTTAAGTCTGAAATGAGTCTCTTGTACATAGCGTATACATGGGTCTTGATTTTTTTATCCATTCTGTTGCCCTATGTCTTTTGATTAGAGTGCTTAGTTCATTTCCTTTCAAAATAATAAGTATGTACTTATAGCTGTTTTGTTACTTATTTTATAGTTTTGTAGTTCTGTTTCTTTCTTCTCTTGCTCTCTTCTCTCACAGCTTGCTTTCTTTAGTGATATGCTTGGACTTTTTTCTCTTTAGTTTTTGCATACCTATAACTGGTTTTTTATGTGGTTACCATTTGGTTTATGTATAAACTCTTATGCATATAGCTGTCTGATTTAAGTTGACAGTCACTTAAGTTTGAACCCATTTTATTTTGTTAATTTTTTAAATATTTTTTTTAATTTTTTAAATGTTCTATTTATTTTTGATACAGAGAGAGACAGAGCATGAGAGGGGGAGGGGCAGAGAAAGAAGGAGACACAGAACAGGAAGCAGGCTCCAGGCACTGAGCTAGCTGTCAGCACAGAGCCTGACACGGGGCTCGAACCCACGAACATGAGATCTGACCTGAGCCGAAGTCGGAGGCTTAACCAACTGAGCCACCCAGGCGCCCCTTAAATATTTATTTTTGAGAGAAAGAGTGCAAGGTGGGGAAGGGGTGCAAGTTGGGGAAGGGGCAGAGAGAGGAGGAGACAACAAATCTAAAGCAGACTCCAGCTGTCAGCTCAGAGGCCAACGTGGGGCTCAAACCTATGGAACATGTGATCATGACCTGAGCCAAAGCCAGACGCTTAACCTACTGAGCTACCCTGTGTCCCTGAACCCATTTTAAAAGAACTAAAATTTTACTCCTTTTCCCCTCCCACCATGCCCATTTTACATCTTTTACAATCTTCATACTTTACAATCCTTTGATTGATTCTTATAAATATACTTAATTTTACTTATTTGGCACTTCCTACTTTTCTTACTCCTGCTTACAGTTTCTCCTTTCCATTCACAGAGTCTCCTTTTTATTTCTTGTAAGGAAGGTTTGGTGGTGATGAAACCCTTTAACTTTTGTTTATCTAGGAACCTCTTTGTCTCTCTTTCTATTCTGAGTGATAGGCTTGCTGGATAGAGTATTCTTGGTTGCAGGTTTTTTTTTTTTTTTTCCCTTTCAGCATTTTGAATATATGCCACTTCTTTCTGGCCTGCAAAGTGTCTGCTAAAAATCCACTGCTCGACTTTGGGATTTCCCTTCTATGTAACTTCTCTCTTGACGATCTAAAAATTCTCTTTATTATCTCTAGTAATTATATTTGCCATTATAATTACTATGTGTCTTGGTGTAAATCTCCTTGGGCTGATTTTGTTGGAGTCTCTCTGTGCCTCCTGGATTTGTTTCCTTCTCTAGATTCAAGAAGCTTTTAGCTATTATTTCTTCAAATAAATTTTCTGTCCCCTTTTCTCACTTATCTGCTTTTCAATCTCTGTGCTATGAATGTTGTTATGCTTCTTTTGGTGTTACTGAGTTCCCTTAAGCTATTTTCATTTTTTATTAATCATTTTTTGCTCTCATGTTCACTTGATTACTTCTCATTACTCTTTCCTGTGAGTCACTGATACATTTTTCTGCTTCCTCTAGTCTACTATATATTCCTTTGGGATATTTTTAATTTCCATTATTGAGTTCTCTGGTTCTTTTTTAAGTGTTCTCTTTGTGGAGGGTCTCATTGTGTCCCTCTACTCTTTCCTCAAGTACAGTGAGTATCTTTATGACCATTACTTTAAACTCTGTATCAGGCATATTGTTTCTCTGTTTTGCTTTGCTGTTTTGCTCTGATTTTTGTCCAGTTTTTTCATTTGGGGGACATAGTCTCTGTCCCCTCATTTTGTCTAACTCTCTATATCTGTGTCTCTGTGTAAGGAAGTCAGCTGTATCTCCTGCTCTTAAAAATAGTGGCCTCGTGAATAAGAGCTGCTGTGGTGCCCTGAAGTGCAATGTCCCCTGTTCACCAGGAACTTGACACTTTAGGGATGCCTTGCGTGTGTTGTTTGTATCCTACTGTGGTGGCTGAGCTGCATTTGCCTTTAGTACAGTCATCTGTCACGGCTCTCTATGCTTGTTGTGTGCTCCCAGAGCACAGCCTACTGATTTTTAGTGTTCCAGATGTCAAGCCCCACTGATTGCCCTTTGGGTTTTCAAAGTCAAATGTTCTAGGAATTTGTCTTTACAGTGTGGGTCCTTCATCCTGGGGTGCCTGGCGTGGGGTCTGCTACTCTCCCTTCTCTGCACATGGGGCATCCCTCCCTCCCATGGGTAGTCATGTAGGTTTGTTTGTCTCCTGGTGGCGTCTCCACCCTTTCTACCCTCTTTGATGTAGCCATTTCTCCACATTTATCTGTGGAGAGTCTGTCCTGCCAATCTTCAGATCATTTTCTGGTTTATTTACACTGATGTGTCTCTTACTTAGTTGTGTTCATGGGACAAGGTGAGCCCAGGATCCTCCTACTCCACCATCTTCCCTGGAAGTCCTTCCTGACTGATATTCAGTTAACAGTTTGATCTTTCTGAACATATTTTTACATTATTACAGTGTTTTGTATATGTCAAATTAACATTCTATTGGTTTCTATTTAATTTTCCATGCTCCCTACAGAACGAAGGCTTAAGAGTAGATTATTGAAAGTAAAATTAGTGATAAAATTAGTAACATGAATACTTCAACTCAAAGTAATTTTTAAACATATAGTGAAGAGTTTCTTTTTAAATATCTGTGAAGGTGGTGATTTTATGCATTTAAGTAAAAACAAGTATAAAAAGGAAACACAGCCATGGATTTCTGGTAATTAAATATTATGGCATCTATAATCTATTTGTCCTTTGGGTACTTTTTTTAAATGATATTGTTGTCAAATATGCAGTAGATAAAGGATATTCAATGTTTTTTATTGCCTTCCTGTCAGTGGACTCTGACCCAAGAGTGGACATATGGTCTAGGCTTGATAATCAAGGTCATTTATCCCTCTGGCCATTGGCACTGGTTCCAACATGGACATGTAATGCAAACTGGGACAACCAGAGTCTTCTCTGTTTTTAATCTATATATAGACACTAGGAGAGGTTTCTATTCCTCTGGAATTACAAATCCCAAAGATATGCTGCCTTTTTCAGGCATCACATGTAAAGATCCCACATGAAAATAAAACCAACACAGAAATCACATGTAAAGATCCCACATGAAAATAAAACCAACACAGAAACACAGAGCCAAAAGGTAGCAAGGGGGAGACAGAGAACTAACATTGTACTGTAAGCATCTGGATGCAACATTTCTCAACTTTTCTTCCCTCTCTGCACTTTCCAGTTATGAGTTAATACATTTCTTTCCATCCCTCATTAAGGAGTTTGAGGTGGATTTCTATTACCTGTAAAAAAATGTTCTATTTGACACAGAAGTTGAAAGCCATCAAAGATTTTATACTTGTCATACAAAGCACAGTTCTTGCTCTTCTAATGCAATCTGCTTTTCTCTAGGGCAAGAACAGAATATTGCCTTCTAGTACAAATTTGATGAATTCTATCAATAAAGTCAAAGGAAAAGCTAGAATTACCAAGGTATCACTCAGTATTGCATTCCTCATAAAGAGAAAAGGTACAAGTCAAACCACTGATAAGTTTATAAAGCCAATCATGAGTTAATGACAAACCCGGTTAGTGTTAAATCAGAAGAAACTGTTGACAAAATTCTTTCATCAAGTGATACTGCTGCACAAACAGTATGTCAATAGCATACAGTGTAAGTTGAGAGGTGTGTACAAGAACACATTTTGCTTTGTGGTAGGTTGAAGTGATTGATAATATAGAGTATGAGTAAGTTCTTGGCATCTGTACACATTTATAAGAGACTGAAGCACTTGATGCTTTTTTGCTTCTTGTTGCCACTGAAAACTCCTGCTTTAGAGGAAGAATTTTCATGTACACTATTTTGTGAACTGTGGTGTAGAACAGAAAAGAACATTGGGATTATTCTTAACGGAGCAGCAACTAGCAATGTGTGCAGCATGATTTATACCTGAAGCTAGTTCACATGCTGTTTTATTAGAGAAACGTTTTTGAACAACGTGTTTTCTAATGTTGATTCCTTATGGAAGAAGATAATAAATTCAAGTCATTATTGGTTACTGAGCAACTGAGACCATTTCATTTCAGCAGGTTGGGGGGAAAAAAGAAAAGAAAGAAATACTCTCAATTCCCACATTAAAGTTTATTTGATATGAAAGGAAAAGAACATACATCAGGAATTTGTATGGTTTAAAAAAACCACATAACATGAAATTTACCAACCTAACCAACTTTAAATGTATAGTGAAGTAGCATTAGGTATATTCACATTGTTTTTGCCATTGATCTCTGGAACTCCCATCTTGCAACAATAATATTCTCTACCCACTAAACGGGAATACCTCCTCTTCAATGTATGATATTTGATTTTCTGCTTTGTTTTTATGATTTTGACTACTTTAGAAACTTTGTATAATAGGAATAATAGAATATTTATCCTTTATTGACTGGCTTATTTCACTTAGCAGAAGTCCTCCACATTTATCCATGTTGTAGCATGTGATAGAATCCCCCTTTTAAGGACTGTATTACAGTGTATGTATATACCATGTTTTCCTTATCTGTTCGTATGCTGATGAACATTTGGGTCGTTGCCATATCTTAGCTTTCATGAATAATGCTGCAGTGGACATGAAAGTGTATATTATCTCTTTGGAAACCTAATTTTAGTTCTGTAGGATGTACACCCAGAAGTAGAATTGTTGGGTCATATGATAATTGTATTTTTAACTCTTGGAGGAGCCCCCATATGGTTTTCAATAATAGCTGCACCACTTTACGTTCGCATTAATGGTACATAAGGGTTCCAACTTTTCTCCACATCCTCACTAACACTATTTTCTCTTTTTAGGATAGTGGCCATCTTGATGTGTGAGGCGATATCTCCGTGTGTGTGTGTGCGTGTGTGTGCGCACGCGCGCGTGTGTGTTTGGTTTTCTTCCAATTTTTTTAAATGTTTATTTTTGAGATAGAGAAAGCATGAGTCAGGGAGGGACAGAGAGAGAGGGAGACAGAATCTGAAGTGGGCTCCAAGATGATAGCAGAGAACGCGAGGTGGGGCTTAACCTCCTGAACTATGAGATCATGACCTGAGCCGAAGTTGGATGCTTAACTGGCTGAGCCACCCAGGTGCCCCAGATTTTTTTTAATGAAGTACAGTTGACATACAATATTAGTCTCAGATGCATGACATAGTAATTTGACGTCTATATCCTGTGCTCACCACAAGTGTAGCTGTCATCTGTCACTATACAAGGCTATTACGATACCACTGACTATATTCTCTACGCTGTACCTTATATTCTCATAACTTAATCATCCCAAAACTGAAAGCCTCTGTCTCCCACACTTCACTCATTTTGTCCATACACCATCTCCCTCCTCTAAGGCAACCAGAAATTTGTTCTTTGTATTTATGGGTGTGTTTCTGCTTTTTGGTCACTTACTCTTTTTTTTTTTTTTTAGATTCCACATATAAGTGAAATTATATGGTATTTGTCTTTGAATCATTTTGTTTAGCATAATACACTCTAGGTCTGTCCTTGTCACAAATGGAAAAAATCTCATTTTTTATATGAGAATAGTATTCCTGTATGTGTGTGCGCGTGCGTGTGTGTGTGTGTGTGTGTGTGTGTGTGTGTGAGAGAGAGAGAGAGAGAGAGAGAGAGAGAGAGAGAGAGAGAGAGATCTTCTTTATCCATTTATCTATTGATGGATATGTGTTGCTTCCATATCTTGGCTATTGTAAAGCTGCAATAAACATAGGAATATACTTATCTTTTTTAATTACTCTTTTTATTTCTTTGGATAAATACCCAGACTAGAATTACTATGCCCTATAGTATTTCTACTTTACAGTTTTTGAGGAAACTCTACACTGTTTCCTACAGTGTATGCATCAGTTTTCGGTCCCACCAAGAGTGCTTCGAGAGTTCTTTTTCCTCCATATCCTCATCAACACTTATTCTTTTTTTGACTCTAGCCATTCTGAGAGGTGTAAGGTGATAACTCATTGTGGTGTTGGTTTTCATTTGCCTGAGCATGGGTGGTGATGAACATCTTGTCATGTGTGTGGTGGCCATCTGTACGCCTTCTTTTGAGAGATGCCTATTTAAGTCCTTTGTTTAATTAAAAAAAAAAATCTTATGTGGAGGGAGAAAGAAAGAGACAGAATGAATCCCAAGCAGATTGTGATGTCAGCAGACAGCCTGATGTGGAGCGTGATCTCATGAATCATGAGATTATGACCTGAGCCGAGATCAAGAGTTGAATATTTAAGCAACCAAGACACCCGGACACCCCCCTCCTTGCTTAAATTTTTTTCCATATAGTTTATTGTCAAGTTGGTTTCCATATAAGACCAGTGCTCTTCCCCACAGGTGTCCTCTACGATGACCATCACCCCCCTTCCACTTTCCCCCTCTCCCTTCAGCCCTTAGTTTATTTTCAATATTTGAGTTTCTCATAATTTGCCTCCCTCCCTCTCTCCAACTCTTTTTACCCCTTCCCTTCTCGTGGTCCTCTGTTTGTTTTCTCCTGTTAGACCTATGAGTGACAACATATGGTATCTGTACTTCTCTGCCTAACTTATTTCGCTTAGCATGACTCCCTCTAGGTCCATTCATTTTGCTACAAATGTCCAGATTTCATTCTTTCTCATTGTCATGTAGTATTCCATTGTGTGTATATATATATATAGATACACCACTTCTTCTTGATCCATTCATCAGTTGATGGACATTTTGGCTCTTTCCATGATTTGGCTAGTGTTGAAAGTGCCGCTATGAACATTGGGGTACATGTGCTCCTATGCATCAGCACTTCTGTACCCCTTGGGTAGATCCCCAGCAGTGCATTTCCTGGGTCATAGGGGAGTTCTATTGATAGTTTTTGAGGAACCTCCACACTGTTTTCCAGAGCGGCTATACCAGTTTACATTCCCACCAACAGTGTAAGAGGGTGCCTGTTTCTCCACATCCTTGCCAGCATCTATAGTCTCTTGATTTGTTCATTTTAGCCACTCTGGCTTGCATAAGGTGGTATCTGAGTATGGTTTTGATTTGTATTTCCCTGATGATGAGTGATGCTGAGCATCGTTTTATGTGCCTGTTGGCCATCTGGATGTCCTCTTTCGAGATGTGTCTATTCATGTCTTCTGCCCATTTCTTCACTGGATTATTTGGTTTTGGGGTGTGGAGTTTGGTGAGTTCCTTGTAGATTTTTGATACTAGCCCTTTATCTGATAGTGTCAAATGACATATCTTTTCCCATTCTGTCGGTAGCCTATTAGTTTTCTTGATTGTTTCCTTTGCAGTGCAGAAGCTTTCTATCTTGATGAGGTCCCAGGAGTTCATATTTGCTTTCACTTCCCTGGCCTTTGGGGATGTGTCGAGGAGGAAATTGCTGCAGTTGAGGTCAAGGAGGCTGTTGCCTGCTTTCTCCTCGAGGGTTTTGATGGTTTCCTGTCTCACATTCAGGTCCTTGAGCCATTTTGAGTTTATTTTTGAGTATGGTGTAAGAGAGTGGTCTAGTTTCATTCTTCTGCATGTTGCTGTCCAGCTCTCCCAGCATCACCTGCTAAAGAGGCAGTCTTTTTTCCATTGGATACTCTTTTCTGTTTTGTCAAAGATTAATTGGCCATACATTTGTGAGTCCAGTTCTGGGCTCTTTTCTATTCCATTGGTGTGTGTGTCTGTTTTTGTGCCAATACCATACTGTCTTGATGATGACAGCTTTGTAGTAGAGGCTAAAGTCTGGGATTGTGATGCCTCCCATTTTGGTTTTCCTCTTTAATATTACTTTGGCTATTCGGGGTTTTTTTTTTGTGGTTCCATACGAATTTTAGGATAGTTTGTTCTAGCTTTGGGAAGAATGCTGGTGCAATTTTGACTGTGATTGCATTGAATGTGTAGATCGCTTTGGGTAATAATGACATTTTAATAATGTTTATTCTTCCAATCCATGAGCATAGAATGTTTTTCCATTTCTTGGTGTCTTCTTCAATTTCTTTCATAATTTTTCTATAGTTTTCATCATATACGTCTTTTACATCTTTGGTTAGGTTTATTTTTAGGTATTTATGGTTTTTCGTGCAATTGTGAATGGGATCAGTTTCTTGATTTCTCTTTCCCTTCATTATTGGTGTATAAAAATGCAACCGATTTCTGTACATGGATTTTGTACCCTGTGACTTTGCTGTATCATGGATCAGTTCTAGAAGGCCTCTGGTGGAGTCGATCAGGTTTTCCATGTAGAGTATCATGTCATCTGCGAAAAGTGAAGTTTGACTTCTTCTTTACCGATTCTGATGCCTTTTATTTCCTTTTTTGTCTGATTGCTGATGCTAGGACTTCCAGCACTATGTTAAACAACAGTGGTGAGAGTGGACATCTTGTTGTTTCCTGATTTCAGGGGGAAATCTCTCAGTTTTTCCCCATTGAGGATGATATTAGCTGTGGGCTTTTCATAAATGGCTTTTATAATGTTTAAGTAAGTTCGTTCTATCCCAATTTTTCAAGGGTTTTTATTAAGAAGGGATGTTGTATTTTGTCTAATGCTTTTTCTGCATCTATCAACAGAATCATATGGTTTTTTATCTTTTCTTTTGTTAATGTGATGGATCACATTGACGGATTTGCGAATATTGAACCAGCCCTGTAATCCAGGAATGAATCCCACTTGATCATGGTGGATAATTCTTTTTATATGCTGTTGAGTTCGATTTGCTAGTATTTTGTTGAATATTTTCACATCTGTATTCATTAAGGATATTGGCCTATAGTTCGTTTGTTCTCTCTCTCTCTCTCTCTCTCTCTCTCTCTCTCTCTCTTTTAGTTGGGTCTGGTTTGGGAATCAAAGTGATGCTGGCTTCATAGAATGAGTTTGGAAGTCCTCTTTCTATTTCTATTTTTTGGAATAGCTTGAGAGGAATGGGTATTAAATCTGCTTTAAATGTCTGGTAGAATTCCCCTGGGAAGCCATTTGGCCCCGAGTTCTTATTCGTGGGGAGATTTTTGATAACTGATTCAATTTCTCCACTGGCTATGGTCTGTTCAGATTTTCTATCTCTTCCTGTTTGAATTTTGGTTGCGCATGTATGTTTAGGAATTTGTTCATTTCTTCTAGACTGTCTAGTTTATTGCCATATAATTTTTCATAGTAATCTCTGATTGCTTTTATTTCTGAGGGATTGGTTATAATAGGTCCGTTTTCATTCATGATTCTGTCTATTTGGGTGTTCTTGCTCGCTCTCTCTCTCTCTCTCTCTCTCTCTCTCTCTCTCTCTCTTTTTTCTGAGAAGCCTGGCTAGAGGTTTATTAATTTTATTTTTTTTTTAAACCAACTCTTGGTCTCGTTGATCTGTTCAACTGTTGTTGTTGGTTTTTTTTTTTTTTTTTGACTCTATATTGTTTATTTTTGCCCTGATCGTTATTATTTCTCTTCTGCTGCTGGGTTAGAAGTGCTCTAACTGCTCCCCTTCTAGTTCCTTTAGATGCTCTGTTAGATTTTGAATTTGTGCTTTTTATAGTTTGTTGAAATAGGCCTGGATTGCAATATATTTTCCTCTTAGGACTGCCTTTGCTGCATCTCGGAGAGTTTGGATTGTTGTGTTTTCATTTTCATTTACTTCCAGATATTTTTAAATTTCGTCTCTAATGGTCTGATTAGCCTGATCATTCTTTAGTAGGGTGATTTTTTAACCTCCACATATTTGAAGCTTTTCCAGAGTTTTTCCTGTGATTGATTTCAAGTTTCACAGCATTGTGATCTGAAAGTATGCATGATATGATTACAATTCATTTGTATTTATGGAGGGCTGCCTTATGACCCAGTATGTGATCTGTCTTGGAGAATGTGCCATGTGCACTCAAGAAGAAAGTGAATTCCCTAGCTTCAGGATGCAGAGTTCTAAATATATCGATCAGTTCCATCTGTTCCAATGTGTCGTTCAGGTCCATTGTTTCTTTAGTGATTTCTGTCTGGTTGATCTATCCATTGCTGTCAGTGGGGTATTGAAGTCTCCTGCAGTTAGCACATTCTTATCAATAAGATTGTTTCTGTTTGTGATTAACAGTTTTATGTATTTTGGTGCTTCCGAATTTGGTGCATAGATGTTTATAATTATTAGCTCTTCTTGATGGGAAGACCTTGTAATTATTATATAATGCCATTCTTCATCTGTTGTTACTGCCTTTACTTTAAAGTCCAGTGTGTCCAATATAAGTATGGCCACTCCAGCTTTCTTTTGTTTTCCAGTCACATGATAGATATTTCTCCATCCCCTTACTCTCAATATGAAGGTGTCTTCAGGTCTAAGCTGAGTCTCTTCGAGACAGCAAATAAATGGATTTTGGCTTTTATCCATCCTGTGTCATTTGATTGGAGCATTCAGTCAATTTACATTCAGTGTTATTGAAAAAATGTGGGTTTAGATTCGTTGTGTTCTCTGTAGAGTTCATGTTTGTAGTGGTGTCTCTGGTACCTTGTATTCCTTGCAACATTTCCCTCATAGAGTCCCTCTTAGGATTTCTTGTAAGGCTAATTTGGTGGTGATGAATTCTCTCAATTTTTGTTTATTTGAAAACACCTCTATCTCTCCTTCTATTTTGAATGCCAGGCTCGCTGGATAAAGGATTCTTGGGTGCATATTTTTCCTGTTCATCACATTGAAGATTTCCTGCCATTCCTTCCTGGCCTGCCAAGTTTCAGTAGATAGGTCTGTAACCACTCTGATAGGTTTCTCTTTGGATGTTAGGGCCCTTTTATCCCTAGCTGCTTTCTGAATTCTCTCTTTATCCTTGTATTTTGCCAGTTTCACTATGATATATCATGCCAAAGGTCAATTCAAGTTACATCTTAATGGGATTCTTTGTGCATCATGGATTTCAATGTCTTGTTTCTTTCCCCAAATTTGGGAAGTTCTCAGCTATAATTTGATCTAGCATCCCTTCAGGACCTTTTCCTCTTTTCTTTTTTAGGGATTCCTATGATATGGATATTGTTCCGTTTGATTGTATCACTCAGGTCTCTAATTCTCTTTTCATGCTCCTGTATCAATTTTTGTTTTTCTCAGCTTCCTCTTTTGCTATAACTGTGTCTTCTAATTCACCTATTCTCCTCTATGCCTCTTAAATCCGTGCAGTGGCTGCCTCCATTTTATTATGCACCTCATTTACAGCCTTTTTAAATTCATCACAGCTATTGAAGGTCCATAGTCTTTGTATCAATAGCCTCTCTGATGCTTTTTTCAAATCTAGTGATTAATTTTATGACAATTGCTCTAAATTCTTGTTCACTTATGTTGCTTAAATCTGTTTTGAGCAGTTCTGTGGCTGTGACTTCTTCCTAGAATTTCATTAGAGGAGAGTTGTTTCGTTTTGTCATTTTGACTAGCTTTCTGTCTCTTGTCAGTTTTAAAAGCTTGTATGCACTGTGTGTTAGTATTGCTCTATTAAAGGAGGATTATTGACTGTCCATGGCCTATCTTTTCAGGAAGTGTTTTTTTAGTGGTGTCTCTCAGTTTCTCTCTTTTTTTTTTTCATTTGAAATTATTTTATTTTATTTTTTAATAGTTTATTGTCAAATTGGTTTCCATATAACACCCAGTGCTCTTCCCCACAAGTGCCCTCCTGCATTACCACCACCCTCCTTCTCCTTCCCCTTTCCCCTCCCCTTTCAGCCCTTGGTTTGTTTACAGTATTCAGTAGTCTCTCATGATTTGCATCTCTCTCTCTCTCCCCAACTCCTTCCCCTTTCCCTTCCCTATGGTCCTCTATTAGGTTTCTCCTGTTAGACCTATGAGTGCAAACATATGGTATCTGTCCTTCTCAGTTTCTCTTGTGTCTCTGATTATTTTATTTCCCTACTTAGTGATATTTGGGACTCTCCACTGTGTGTACTTTGGCTTGTTTCTTGAGGTAGCCTTGAAAAGGAAAACAGACACACAGGGACCAAAAGCATGCAAATGCACAGACAAATAAAACAAAGAAGCAAACCAAAAGGGGAAAGGAAGAAAAAAGAAGGAAAAGAATAAGAGGGTGTGGGAGGAACAGAGGCAACAAAAGACTATGGACAGTCTAAAAGCATATAACCAGCTGAGGGGAGAGATAAAAAAGAGATAAGGGAAAATATATCTGGATGGTGAGAGAGGGGGGAGAAAAAAGATAAAGGAAAAAGAACAAAGGGGGCAGCTCTCTGGCACGGATAGGTGTGGTTTGGTGTAGGTAGGTCTTGGGGGCTGCTCTCCAAGGCCCCACCTTGGTGGTTGTGAAGAGAAGAATGGCGGCACCCCAAGCTCTGCCAGAACCAAATGTTGCAAGCCACTCTTTGGAGTCCGATATCCCTGTGCCATGGGCAAGCCAAGCCGCACTTTCCAATCTCTCCTTCGCTTTCAAATCCTAGTCCATGAATTTAATGCTACCACTGTAGATGAGATGCCCTCCCACTGGCAGTCAGCCTCCAAGCTGGGATCCTGCAGGGGAAGGGGACGGGGTTGTTTCTCCTGGTGCTGCTGCCCCCTGTAGACTAGATGTGCTCCGGATGTTGGCCAGCCTCCCAGCAGGGGTCAAGTAGGGGGACAGGGCAGAGGCTGCCTCGCCTGGTGCCACCTGGAATGGGTGCCACTGCTGGAGAGCCCAAGGAAGGAGTCGCCAGCTAAATGGGATGGATCTCTCTCCCCACGCCCAGCAGTTATATATGGGGTGACGATATCTCTCCGTCCCTGGGTGAGTTCTTTATCTCTTCTCTAGAGACAGCTCTATGCGCGTTTTCAGTTTCTTTCTCTTCCCCTTGTCTCTCTGGGGCACCGCATGCTCTCCCCGTATTGGGCTGGCGATCTCTCCCCTCTGCACCTCCGCAGCAGGCTCTTTTTCGAATTTCCCCAGTTTGCACTCACTCACTCGGCATCTTTGGGGTTGTCTTCTTTCTGGAGTCTGTATGTTCTCTTTGACTCTTGCAGATCAAGGTATTGTCCCTTCAGTCCTTCTCAGTTTAATAGATGTGGGTGGGCAAAGACTACAGAGCTACATACTTCTCTGCCATCTAGCCCCCTCCTCTGCTTAACTTTTAATTGGGTGTTTATCTTGTTCTTGTCAGATCCTAATATTTCCTTATGTATTCTAGATATTAACTCTTTATCAGATATGATTTGCAATCGCTTTCTCCATTCTGTAGGCTGTCTTTTCATTCTGTTGATTCTTTCAACAGGCTAAATTTCTTAAATTTAGTGTACTCCCATTTATCAACTTTGTTGGTTACCTGTGCTTTTGGCATCCTATCAAAGAAATTATTGCCAAACCTAATGTCCTAAGCGTTTCCCTACATTTTCTTCCATGAGTTGAATAGTTTTAGATACTATATGTAAGTTTTCAGTCAATTTTGAGTTAATTTTATAAAACGGTGTAAGGTAAGGGTCCAACCTAACTTGTTTGTATGTGAATATTCAGTTTTTCAGCACCATTTATTAAAAAGACTTTCTTTTCCCTGTCCTGTCTTGGCACTCTTGTTGAAAATCATTTTGCCATATATGCAAGGGATACTTTGGGGTCCTCTGTCCTGTTGCATTGGTCTATATGACTAGCTTATTTACTGTTGCCTTGTGGTATCATTTTGAAATCAGGCAATCTGAGTCTTTCAACTTTGTTCTTCTATTTCAAGTTTGTTTTGGCTCTTCAGGGTTTCTTGAGATTCCATATGAATTTGAGGATTTTTTTATTTCTACAAAAAAAGTCATTGTAATTTTTGATAAGGATTGATTTGTAGATTGCTTTGGGTAGTATGAACATTTTAACGGTATGAAGTCTTCCAATCCACAACTATGGTATGTTTTTCCATTTATTTGGATCTTCAATTTCTTTTTAATTTTTTAATGTTTATTTTTGAGAGAGAGAGAGAACATAAGTCAGGAGGGAAGAGAGAGAGGGAAGCATATAATCTGAAGCAGTCTTTAGGCTCTGAGTTGTCAGCACAGAGCTTGATGCAGGGCTTAAGCTCACAAACTGGAAGATAATGACCTGAACCAAAGTTGGACACTTACCTGACTGAGCCACCCAGATGCCCCTACTCTTCAATTTCTTTTGGTAATGTTTTATATTGCAAGTGCACAAGTCTTTCACCTCCTTGGTTAAATTTATTCCAAAGTATTTTGTTCGTTTTGATACTATGGCAAATGGGATTATTTTCTTAATTTCTTTTTAAGATTGGTCTTTGTTAGGTAGACATGCAACTAATTTTCAAGTGTGATTTCATGTCCTGCAAATTTTTTAAATTGGTTCTAACAGTTCTGTTGTGGAATTCTTAGGATTTTTAAAATATAAGATAATATATTCTGCAAACAGATTATTCTACTTATTTTCCAACTTGCCCCTTATTTCTTTTTCTCATCTAATTACTCTGGCTAGAACTTCCAGTATTACATGGAATAGTGGTAGTAAATGTGCTATAAGTCATTGGCTTTTTGCTGATCTTAGAGGAAAAGCTTGCAGACTTTCCCTATTGGATATGATGTTAGCTACGGGCTTTTGATATACAGCTTTTATTATTTTGGGGTAGTTTTCTTCTATTCCTTGTTGGTCAAATGTTTTTCTTTTAAAAGGACATAGAATTCTGTCAGATGTTGTGTTCTGCATTCACTAAGATTACATGGCTTTTGACCTTTATTTTATCAGTGTAGTGCATTACACTGATTTTCAATATGCTGAGCTATCCTGGTTTCCAGATATAAATTCCACTTCATAATGACATAAGATCCTTTCAGTGTGCTGATGAATTCACTTTGTTAGTATCTTGTTTAGCATTTTTGCATTAATATTCATCAGGAATATTGGTCTGTAGTTTTCTTTTTGTGTCTTTGTCTGATTTTAGTATTTGAGGATTGCTGGCCTCACAGAATGAATTAGTGCTCCCCTCTTTGTAAGAGTTTGGGAAGGATTGGTGTTAATTATTCTTTACATGTTTAGTAGAATTCTTCAGTGAAGCCATCTGGTTTGGGGCTTTTATTTTGGGGGGAGGTTTTTGATTACTTTTTCAATAAACTCCTTGTATTATATGTAATTATACATTTTTTTTAAATGTAGTCCCGTTGAGTCAGTCTTAGTAGGTTAAATGGTTCTAGGAATTCGACCATATCTTCTGGGTTGTCCAATTTGTTATCCTATCCCATTTTTCAGCACTATTTGTCGAAAAGACCTTTTTGTACTATTGTTGCTGCATCCCAGAAGTTTTGATACGTTGTTTTTATTTTCACTTGTATCCAAATATTTTCTAAATTTTATTTATTCTTTGACCTATTGATAAATAGTGCATTGTTTAATTTCCACATATTTGTATTTTTGTTTTCCTTATGCTAATGATTTCTAGTTTCATTCCGTTGTGTATACGTGGATTTTTGAAAGAAGCCTGATAATTTCAGTAGAAAACCTTTTTACCATTTCAAATGGCTTAGACAAGTCTTAGACATTAGCAATATAGTTAGTTTCAGGTTATTGCAGATATTATCACTTCAAGGCCAAAACATTATAAAATATGTAGACACCAGAATTTCTTTAAAAGATTGAGCCAGAAGTTAATGACTTAAAAGTCAAGACATTAACACTTAACATCTGATTATTTATTTTACTCATCATAAAATTAATAAAATATCTCTGACTTAAGTTTTGTTGTATTTGGGTGTGTTTTAAAAAATAACAAACTCTCCAGGGCAAATGAAAGCAAATACTGTGCTGGCACTATAGTGCCACTAGGCACGTGTGTCTGTTGAACACTTGAAATGTGATTGTTGAAACCAAGGAGCTAATTTTTCACTTCACTTAAACAACCATATGTGACTCACAGCTATTCTATGGTACAGTGCAGCTCTGGAACAAGAGAAATAATAGATTCTCATTGCTTTATACTAATGATCCCATTTGCATTAGAGCATGTGAGATGGGGTGGAAAGCATGTTGTAGAGTGACCCAGACAAACTCCAGCATATTCTGAGGAGAGCCACGGTAAGAAAACTAGACACTGTGGTATTAGAACTGGGATGAAGGAATGTGAAGTGGCCTCGGAGGGAAAATGCTAACTCGTGTAAGCAGATAAGAATGCAGTACGTGGAAGAATGTGTTTATTTTGAACGTATTTTTTTAGGGGTTTCTGGCTAGCTGTCTCAGTAGAGCATGTGGCTTTTGATCCTGGGGTTGTGAGTTCAAGTCCAAGTTTTGTTATAGAGATAACTTGAAAAAAATTGTTTTTGAAGTATTCTCTAAAAAGAATTAGAACTAGTGGGTAAGTTTGATACAAGAAAGAGCTTTCTAATGTGTGTTCTCGTGTTGAGAGGATCGCAATCCTCACCTATGTGACTTGGCTATGGCACTAAACAATAGTATTATTGTTTCACTTACTATCACTAAGAAACGCCTTTCAAATGTTACTCCATTAACTGTTGTTACTCCGCAATAGTTCCACTCTCGAGATGTTGAGCATGTCAATAGGAAGGGTGAATTACTTTCACGCTGGGAGGAATATTAAGAGACAAAGTTTATAAAGTCATTTCAAGTCCCCTAGAGGGTATCTCCCCCATAACTTTAGAGTCCGCAAGAAGCAAGGTTTCTGGATCTCCATGTTGACCTAATACTTGGTTTCTTGCAATGCATTTGTGGGGTTTTGACTGTGATTTAATTCTTACTGGAGTCTAAGGAATAACTGATTACCAAATTCCGAGTAATTTTCTTAAGCAAGAAGAGTTCTTTTATGATTCCACCAAGTTTTTTCCTACAGATCACATTTTTTCTTAAGTTATTCAGACTACTCATTTCTGGGCAACGAATTTCTTATGACTGAATTATGAACGATGATCCACCATTGTGTCCTCACACTCAGTACTAGAGACATTCCTTCAACTTTGATTTTCTCTTCCTTGCAGCATTATTCACATTTGCCAAAAAGTAGTGAAAACAAACAACCCAAGTGTCTATTGATCAGAAAATGTGTGTGTATATGTATATGTATATATAGATATAGACAGATGTATATACAGAGATAGATGATATATTCAGTCTTATAAAAGGTATTCTCCCACGTGCAACAACATGGATAAAACTTGACGTGAAACTGAATGAAATAAGCAGATATAAATACTGTATAATTCCACATAATGACCTATACCTAGAATAGTCTAATTCATAGAGACAGTAGAATAGTGGTTGCCAGGTGCTGGGTATAACAGAGAATGAGGGATTCGTTTATGGACATAGTTTTTGTTAGAGATGATGAAAAAGTTCTGGGGGTAAATTATGATATTGGCATGATATTGTGAATGTATCTGAATTGCACAGCCACTGAATTATACACTTAAAAATTGTTTAAATGGGGGACACCTGTGTGGCTCAGTCAGTTGAGTGCCAGACTTCAGCTCAGGTCATGATTTCACAGTCTGTGAGTTCAATCCCCACGTTGGGCTTGCTGTTGTGAGCCTAGAGGCCACTTTGGATCCTCTGTCTCCCTCTCTTTCTGCCCCCTCCCTCAAAAATGAATAAACACTTAAAAATGTTTCAGTGGTAATTTTTATGTTAGGTATATCTTACTACATTAATGTTTTAATTTCATTTCTTTATTCTTGAATTACATTAAACTATCCTGGTAGTCTAAGGTCATCTATAGAGAATAGCTAGTACTGTTTTTCTGGGGTTTTCCCTCTAGAAAATATAGTTTAAGAACATGATAACATGATTTCCAGCCACATAATCAGGTGGATGGGCGTTATTAGTGCCATATGTAATAGTCTTCTCCCAACATCATTAATACCCACACTGAGACTCACAAAAATATCCTATATGATAAGATTTTGAATATACCCATGGAAATCATTAATCATCTCTGGTGTTTTCAGTTTGTTTGCTTTTATAAACCAAAACCATACTTTTTTTTTTACATTTTTATTTTATTTTTTAATTTTTTAATAGTTCGTTACCAAGTTGGTTTCCATGTAACACTCAATGCTCTTCCCCATAAGTGCCCCCTCCATGGCCACCACCCTCCTTTCCATTCCCACCTCCCTCTTCAGCCCTGTTTGTTCTCAGCATTCAAAGGTCTCTCATGATTTGCCTCACTCCTTCTTCCCAACTCTTTCCCCCCACTTTTCCCTTCCCATGGTCTCCTGTTAGGTTTCTCCTGTTAGACCTATGAGTGACAACATATGGTATCTGTCCTTCTCTGCCTGACTTCTTTCACTTAGCATGACTCCCTCCAGGTCCATCCATTTTGCTACAAATGGACAGATTTCATTCTTCCTCATTGCCAAGTGGTATTTCATTCATCAGTTGATGGACATTTGGGCTCTTTCCATGATTTGGCTATTGTAGAAAGTGCCACTATGAACATTGGGGTACACGTGCTCCTATGCATCAGCACTTCTGTATCCCTTGGGTAAATCCCCAGCAGGACTATTGCTGGGTCATAGGGGAGTTCTATCGATAGTATTTTGAACCTCCACACTGTTTTCCCGAGCCGCTGCACCAGTTTACATTCCCACCAACAGTGTAGGAGGGTGCCCGTCTCTCCACACCCTCGCCAGCATCTATAGTCTCTTGATTTGTTCATTTTAGCCACTCTGACTGGTGTGAGGTGGTATCTCAGTGTGGTTTTGATTTGTGTTTCCCTGATGCTGAGTGACACTGAGCATTGTTTCATGTGCCTGTAGGCCATCTGGATGTCCTCTTTGGAGAAGTGTCTGTTAATGTCTTCTGCCCATTTCTTCACTGGATTATTCGTTTTTCGGGTGTGGAGTTTGGTGAGTTCCTTGTAGATTTTGGATACTCGCCCTTTATCTGATATGCCATTTGCCACTATCTTTTCCCATTCTGTCGGTTGCCTGTTAGTCAGTTTTAAGGATCACCTTGGTCTCTGGGCTTTGCAAAAGCAGACACTCAATGTTCAATTGGAACCTTGATGGCCCTATGGATGAAAATCTTGACAGGAAAGGGTCTGAAGTGCCAGCCAAGGGTAATGACAATGGCTGTGTCATTGTCTCTGGCTACTCAATCAGTTTGGGATATAATTTTCATCTTTCACACAACAGATGTTTGGTAATAAATGGAGGACCATGCTTTTCCCACTGAATCAAAATATGTCTTGTGGCATCCAGAAGTGTATGTATTTTACAGACCCCAGTTCCATGAACAAAATATTTTAAAACTGATGGAAAACAAATCAATAATCCTGTGCAACCAAATGAAAATACTTATATATTTTTAAATGTACATATTTGTAAAATTCTAGCCAAGATGATTTCTAATGATAATAGCATTACTGCCTGTGGGAAGAAGAGAACTTTACCAGATACATTAAAATCTTAACAACATTTTTGAACTTTTTATTAGGGGTTAGA